>LUCW03002236.1:0-5000 GCA_001586965.3 Sphaeroforma sirkka | reverse complement strand
AGGATATCTCTCAGTTAGAATGATGCTCTCAGATGTAAGTTACGTTCATAAGAAGAAGTAAAGGATCTCTCTCAGTAGGAAGGATGCTCTCAGATGTAAGTTATGTCCATAAGACGAAGTGAAGCCTATCTCTTAGTCAGAATGATGCTCTCAGATGCAAGTTACGTCCATAAGACGAAGTGAAGGATATCTCTCAGTAAGAAGGATGCTCTCAAATGTAAGTTATGTCTATACCAAGCACTTCAGCGTGGCAAGCGATTTTCATGACATCAAGTAGGGCATGTATGGTACCGTTAAGTATTTGCACTCCAACTGTCATCTACTAGTAAAAGTGCCTATTTAAATACACAGGGATCGCGCGTAGCTGATGAACTTTTACACCCAGGATCATAGTACCACAAGGTCTTAAAGTGACACATTCCCGACTAACTATAAATGATTCTGGGCAGTGCCCTATAGAACCTACACCCAGGATCATAGTACCACAAGGTCTTAAAGTGACACATTCCCGACTAACTATAAATGATTCTGGGCAGTGCCCTATAGAACCTACACCCAGCGCACTTGGACCGCATTAGTTCCCAGTCTGCATTCAAACTCAGTCATGTTACTACATCCATTGTGTTTCACAGACATAGATGAGGAGAGGTCTGTAGTCGCAGATATGCTCATTCGGATCGCTTTCACACCGGACGTTTGTATAGAGCGAGAGCCTGACTTGGTAAGACATAGCCTGGCTCCACCGTATCTCCTCATACTCAGTCATTGACCACCTCGAATCGAATAGTGGTTACTAGTACAATTAATATCGACTACAGCCGATACGCGCATGATGTGTCGCATATTTTGACACGTTGATTTGATCTTCTGTTGCCGTCGTCTGTGCCTGTGTTGATAGTACCGGCCTTCTGATTTGCAATCCCACTACAACGCTGATTTGCAATCCCACTACAACGCCGCTTATATAGTGTGTCGATTGCTGCAATCTACTATGAACCTGAGATCTGTTGATAAGTTTGTTTCTCCTTTCGTTTCAGCAAATAAAAACTCGAAAAGGCAAACTTCTGAGATACAAGACACGGCACGACACTAATAAATTCCTCGTCGAGTGCGGTGCAGGGGCAATCCGTGACATTGTGCAGGTATGTAGACTTCTAAATCCTTGGTAGGTAACCTTCTATATTTTTGGTATGCATCGTCTATATCCTTGGTAAGTAGCTTTCTATATTCTTGGTAGGTAGTTTTCTATATTATTTGTAGGTAGCCTTCTATATTCTTGGTAGGTAGCCCACTATATCCTTTGTATGTAGCCTTTATATTCTTGGTAGGTAGCTTATATATCTTTGGTAGGTAGCCTTCTATATTCTTGGTAGGTAGCCCACTATATCCTTTGTATGTAGCCTTTATATTCTTGGTAGGTAGCTCATATATCTTTGGTAGGTAGTCATCTATATCCTTGGTAGGTAGCCTCTATATCCTTGGTAGGTAGCTCATATATCTTTGGTAGGTAGTCATCTATATCCTTGGTAGATAGCCTTCTATATCCTTGGTAGGTAGCCGTCTACATTCTTGGTGGGTAACCTTCTACATCGTTGGTAGGTAGCCTTCTATGTCCTTGGTAGGTAGCCTTCTATATCCTTGGTAGGTAGCCGTCTACATTCTTGGTGGGTAACCTTCTACATCGCTGGTAGGTAGCCTTCTATGTCCTTGGTAGGTAGCCTTCTATATCCTTGGTAGGTAGACTCCTATATTCTTAATAGGTAGCCTTCTACATCCTTGGTAGGTAGCCTTCTATATCCTTGGTAGGTAGCCTTCTATAGCCTTGGTAGGTAGCCTTCTATAGCCTTAATAGGTAGCCTTCTACATCCTTGGTAGGTAGCCTTCTATATTCTTGGTAGGTAGCCTCCTATTTTCTTGATATTGGCCGTATTGCGAAGTCGTTCCAAGGGATGTGCTCTCGATTAAAAAATGTGTGCTATTTATATCTCTTCGCATCCTAAGATGTACATGGGATTGTATGGAATGTAGTACAATCTTGCAAGCGTATGGCGTATGCGTGAGTCATAAAACCCTGCACTTCTACGAACATAGCACTACCACATCTGTATCCCAAAAAGTCATCTCCACCCCTGGCGCACTCGTAGTTTGATAGTCTTTCGTGAATGAACGTACAGTGCAATGCAATCACTGACTGTCGCGCACGGAGATGGTGGTTTATATCTCGAAGTCATACGTTACGGCCAGCCATCTATATAGCCGATAGCAACAAGCGGCTTCAAAAGCTTGAGGTACACCCGCACTACACCCACACGGCAATTATTTACATTTACATCTTAATTTACGCCTGGACTTCAACAGAGAGACTACGAAGGAGATACCATTCTAGACAACTACTTGACCTGTCCGCCTGTTGCACGCCTTGTGAATGTATACGGTATCAACCTACCTACAGAAGCTGGCTATGCATTTAGGATACAGCAAGGGGTGAGTACCATGGCGAGGCTATTTGTTCGTGTCGATTGAATTCAGGTTGGGATCACGCCGGTTCATTGTATGTTACATTATATCACAGGTACGTTACGATACAATTGTAGTGCTGATTTAATGTATGTAACATCATATCACAGGTACGTTAAGATACAATTGTAGTGCTAATTTAATGTATGTAACATCATAACACAGGTACGTCAAGATACACTAGCAGTGTCTGTTTACTGTACATGTTAGTAAAGTATGATGTTAAGTACATTTCGTTTGACATTTCTGTACATTGCTGTATATAATTTGCATGTTTAAATCTATGCGTTTGTTGTCATACTCTTGTTTGTAGTTGTAGATACGAATATTAAATAATAATAAAAATATATATATATATGCATCAGTAGTATTGCATCTGTACAATATTAATTATCCAGAAACAATATACGAATATAGTTACTCGCATATATATTGTATATACACGGTGCTTGTATGTCAACGTACCTTGTAAACATACAGTACGCAGTTGGTGCTAGTATGTGCAACTGCCAGTGTTAAAACGGCGACTATTTTGTCATTGCGTGTAAATTAAAATCAGCCACACATGCGCACGCTACTGCTACTGAGTGCCGAATTGTTCTGATGTGAGTCGCTTGCTCGTCCTTGGACGTTCGTTCTTCATTGCAGACCCTCGACAGTTGTTTATTTACGAAATACAAGCTGGACAAGGCCTTCAGGACAGACACCCACAAGTGTGTGGATGGAACTCTGTATGAAAACAAGCACACTGTGCAGAAACAGGTGAGTGACTGATCTCTGTGCACCCCACCTATTTACAATTGGTCACGCTTAGTACGAGAGATAGTCAGGGTGCGCCTCTATAGCGCTACAGGGTAGTGCCACGTATATATATTTAACAACAAGTGATCTCTTTAGGGTCGTAGATGTCTCACGTTATCTGCATGTGCAGACTCCATCAATTCGTCTCCAAACAAGGCTTACACCTAACCTCACGCGCTCTCATACATGGTGTACCGTGCGTGCTATATGTCATTGCAATTTGTCGCCCGAGATTTAGCCATGCGAGGTGTATGTGTGTGTTTTATATAAACGAAGTTTTCCATCGAGCCACCTTCACCCTGTACACAGATTTGCTGTGTATGGCTATCTGAATCTGACTCCTATATCCCTCGCGCTGTGGAAACACAACAGAGAGATGGGACACGAAAGTGCAGTGGAGATGGCACCGTCACGTACCAGTCGTTGAGTTATCCTTTGACCTGGGAGGGTGTGTCACATTGTCTGAGTGTTTTCTCGCATTGTCGCATGTGGTTATATTATTGCTGTGTGTGGCACCGTCACGTACCAGTCGTTGAGCTATCCTTTGAACTGGGAGGTGTGTCACATTGTCTAAGTGCTTTCTCGCATTGTCGCATGTGCTTACTATTTGAGTTTGTGTTTTAGCTCTCTCCGAGTCTGATGTTCCTACAAGGTATTTCGTGCACCTTTCGTGCACTTGTAACCATATAATCATTTGATGGTGATGATCGCTACCGCTTTCGTATCATCTATGCTTGCTATCGTGTGGCGGGTGCATTTGTATATACCTACATGTATACTATACTCTCATTAGTCCCGTGGCAGTTGATGCTTCTGGTCAGCGCATCGACGATTACACGCGCAGCTCTTTGTCAAGTGTGTCGGAGAACAAAACGCTAACATGGGCTCATCCGCGAAACGTCAACTGTTTTAAACTTGTGTGCATGTGCATCTGTGTATACTTATTAATCTCCTTTGTTTGTTCGTGATCATCAATTGATGATGTTATTCACGTATGCAGTGGTAACGCTCACTTATGTCATTCCCATCGAATTAGGGGTTGAATGGCTATCTGTGCCATTCCGCAAATTGTTCTGTGGTTAGCCAGTTGTGAGTTGTGCCGCTTCGCACATATATGTCGCATAGACCTTTGTCGATACTAGTTGTGACACAGAAAAAAAGGTACAACATATGCCATCACGGTCGAATTTAAGGGTATTCATAAGAGCCACTGCTTACTGTTCTATAAAATTCAGCACCCTCACTTGTAAGTCCTACCCCTTGTTCCTATATGTCTACGGTCCAAAATTCATCTAGACTGTACATCTCGCTTAGAAACCTGTTCCTTTATCAAGCGACGGTCAGAAGACAATGGCCTACAGTTTTATAATACCCACCCACTATTATCTGAGCAGACGATGAAAAGACAACGGTGGAGAATCACGAGTTCGAAAACATGGAACATCGGGCCATGCTGGCAGACCCTAGGTTACACGAGGTGCTAATCAAACATGTGTGCAAAATGAACGGCTAGAAGCACCAAATAAAGTGACTATCCTGACGATTTTCAAACACGTACAAAAGTACATAAACGTTCGAATACGGCACACATATAGATCTGCGCAAAGTTCAGCTTTAAAACAATTGCTTGCGGTGTAAGACATCGCATCGTCCAATGAAAAGAATCGATCGTGTACGACTAG
>LUCW03002234.1:0-31956 GCA_001586965.3 Sphaeroforma sirkka | reverse complement strand
CAATATCAATAAATCAATAACAAACACATGACCACATGTATGCACACACACACCCTTGTAACTGCACAATTGTGATGAGTATCAGAATGCAGTCTATGCTTTTCAATTTGAAAAAAAATAACTTAAAAAAGAAAAATTGTATGCAACGCCCATGTACACATGTCTAACCTAAAAACGATTCCATCGATGAAGTAGAAGATATGATAGGTGTTTCTGAATTTACTGGGCTTCTGTAGACGACGCACTATTCGAACCCTACACATATCTCCTTGCTCAGACCACGGATAAGAATAAGGTGGGCTAGTGTAGATGCAAGCTCATTGATTCACTTAGCAATAGATTGGTGTACAAAATGTATTTTTTTTTTTAACGCTCTAGAGATTGCTTGCAGTATACACGTTCGTAATGATGGCGGAGTTACGAAATAACTAACAGTCTCGAGATAGCTAAAACACCTCAAGCTATTTAATAATGCACGTATCAATGTGTTAGGTTGCACGGTACTTCAGTATATGTATTCGACGGTGGTGTACTCCAGCAAAACTTGAGGAGAAGCAGGTTCACGATAATGCAGCGAAGAAAAAATCATAGGTTTTCAGGAGCTTTGCTGCCAACTTGATGGTATGGAAAACAAACAGTCATATGAGAGAGGCTTCAAAGTTTCTTTCCACCGCCTGTATATGAACTTGTGAACAGACTATGATAGGTATTGATGATGTGCTACGAAGCGCTGTAAAAAAAAAATGGATGTCACCTTTTATGATGACACCCGTTTAGAACATATCGAAAATGAAAAAACGTTGCGTGTGTAGCGACTCTGGTTTGCTGGTGAACGAAAGAAGCGTGAACATATGTTTTTTGGCTTGTTCAACGAGACAGTAAAAAGTTGTTCCCAGTCGGTATGTGTGTAAGACAACGGCATCGACAGCCTATTCTAAACGGTAAGCATGCGAATGATGCAGCATTCCTTGCACGTACTGCGCTATATTGTAAGATTGTACTTTCATGCGCGTCATTTACACGTGAAAGGCGGGCCGTTATATCGTTTTCGTGTAGATAGATATCTTGAAGATCAATTTCAATATGCATTTTGCAGATTCAAATACGACATATGATGATTACAAGTATTGCGTTAATTGCATGACCAACGATAAATATATTGTCTGAGAAGTCATTTCGACAGGCTCGAAATGCCTTTACAAACTCATGGGTATTTGACCAGTCTGGCACAAAATGTACAACACTGCGAAGGGACACAAATATGAGTGCTATTTATATTGAACTAGCTAGTAGCAAAAATAAGAGATAATGTCGCCTCATACATATTGTTCAGAGAAGTACAATACTGTTTGCAAGATACGTGTGTTTCTTTGAACCTTTGATGTTTGTTCCCGGTCTCCTCCCGGCGCGACTATTTGTGGACTACCTCGGAGGTTGCCTGGAAATACAACTCGACTCAATGGCCAGCACAAATCCACTTACTCTCTGACGCAGCTCGCCTGGGCCAACGACAAACCATCACTGTACTTCCCCATACAGTGTAAACTTCGATGGAAATTACTAGGTTTCAAACTATATTAAACTAAAATACAATTTAGTCAGTTAGATTTAGCAGTGGTAGCTTGTGTAAGAATGATCGGGACCGCCTCTTGTTATGAGCCTAAATATCCTCGATCACACAGGGCGTACCTCTAGCTGTTCTTTATTGAATAATTTTCACTAGAAGTACTAAGTGTTCATGACCACTTGCCTAATTTGTAAATAGACATAATAACGTAAGTCACGTTAATACATTAGCTGATATAAATAAAGTTCCATCTGAAGAAAAGTTAAAAAAAAAAAAAAAGACTTATTGGATTTTGAGATTGGCGGAGGACCAAAATCTATAAGTAGTAGTTCGGAGATTATAAAATTTAGTTTATAATATCCTACATCTACTAATGTCTCAAATAGGTCCAAGTAGATGAGTCATACCAAATACTCAGGCTATTGGAGCCATCAAAGTGAATTTAGAACACTTTGGAAATATTGGAAAAAGAGCTTGTACTAAATTATTTAAAATACAAATAAAAAAACCAATGTATTATCTCAATTGATCTTGATATTTTAGACTGACCGGAGGCCGTATTTCTACATAGCCCCAGTAGCTTTTAGAACTACGAACGTACGTTAAGATACGATCTAGTTGGTAAAGCGAAAACCAAAGTAAAAAAACGGTTTCGGTCATGACTTATCGAGTAAGTATGTGCCTATATGTACGAGTTCAAGACTCATGTTGTACTCTATGTCGTTTAGTATTTGGTCCAGTAACCATTTCCGATGTAGGCGCCTTTTACGTTTATTATTTGGTAAGGTAATAGCCAAAGGCTGTTCTTCATTAGTAAGTAAGTTTGAACAATTTTCTGCACTGTTGGTAAGCAGATCAGAAAGTTTAGTCACGTAGGAAGTAGGTGGCAAATAGGGAATTTCAGATCCGTCAGGGTTTGTAGTCACCTGAGGAAACCCTTTTCGTTTATCTCGTGTGTTCTTATGTAAACGCTTATTCCATTTCTTATTAAAGATACGAAGAAAGTCGCGAGATTCACGAAATGCATCGGAGGTTAGCCAAGCTACTGTCCCATCCATGAAACGGGTCTTGTAGTAAGTGTAACCGTCTTCGGATGTTTTATCAATTATATCTTTGACTTGTGACTCCATAACTGGTATATCAGAATCAAATGAGCGAGCGAATGAGAGTTCGGAGGTAGGGATACGGTGAGTGCCTAGATTGGTTGCGCTAGTACCATCAATGTTATTCACTTCGTAAGTATCACTCTTCTCATCATGGTAGGAAATAACAAAAGGTCCTATCGTCTTAGAAGAGAGTTCGGTAACGTTGGCGTTTCGATTTATAATGTTAACGTAATCGCCGACTTTGAACTGAACAATGTTCTTAGTGTTATTCCATCGGTCATACGCTTTAAGTAGGACGCGATTCTTGTGCTCGAGTAAACAGGGGTAAACAACGTTCTGCATATGCTCGATCTTTGTAGCCACGGGGTAACGTGCTTCTCGGGCGCAGTTTTATCAAACGTTGCTTGTAATTCACTATAGCGGCCAAAGAAATAGTGAAACGGAGTGTTCCAGTTTGAGGATTCATGCAGTTATTCATTTGAGTCTGAACCCATTTCAAATGATAAGGCCACATATCCTCAACGTCGTCTAGTGCGGTACGCAAGAGTTTCTTAAGTTCTCTATGACGTGTCTCATTTGCACCCTGCGTTTGAGGTTTGTAAGGAACACCACGCCTATGGGTCAGGCCTGATACGAGTATAAGTGCCTCCATTACGTCGGTACAAAACTCACTACCGTTATCAGAACATAGTACTCGGGGAAACCGAAGTCATTAAAGACGTGATAGCATAATTCTGCCACTGTTTGTGGACGTTTGTTCGGTATTGCATAAAGCAAGTTATAGCCCGAAGCCACACATAAGAAATGACAGATATATACATCGCCAGTATGCTTGATCGCGGAGTTTAACCAAATCGACTATGACTCGGCGCATCGGTTGGTCTTCTGTCACACCTTTTAGGGGTGCCCAACCGTATCGCTTGATCTGGTTCTTTTCACAATCAGTACAGCGTCGGTATACTTCACGTATGGTTTCTTTCAGCGCCGGGTGATCAAGCCCTGCACGAATAGCCATTTTATAAGTATGCTCATATGCTCGATGCGTTAAATTATGTATAATTTTAACTCTACTTTCGAGCTCCTCTAAGTCAGTCAGATTCTGCGTAACGCTGGCTGGATAAACCATAGTCCTGTTGGAAAGGGCAACCTCAGTATCAGGAGGGGTAGAGTCCTGAGATACATAATTGACAACATTGGATTGTTGAAGTATCTTCTTCAGTTGTTTCTGCAACTCCTGGCTGTTCTTTAAGCAGCGCTTTAAGTAGTTGAGTGCGAGCTTCAGGTTCTCTTAGAGTTTTGAGTCTTTGATCCATGGCCTTAGCTAGTTCCATGTTTTTTACGATCTAATGCCGTTTCAATCGGCATTACCTCGACTGCAATCTTGTTGGGTGCATGTGTTGTACGAGTCTTGAGCTTTGTTCAAACTCTTTAGACTCCTCTAGTTTAGCTAAGAATTCGGTTGAGGGTTTCCACTTAGTGGTACCTGCAGGACCGATGCGACAAACAATGGTGTGTTTCCAAGGCGTCTTCTTAATAGAATAGGATCCCTGATACAAGAACGTGTCGGTTTCACGGTCGACATAAATAGGTTCGTCTTGAATCATATTAATTAAATCACGTATCCATGGGTCGGAGTTACGTAAGGGACAACACAGCGTAATGGTAGATTTAGTAATATTAACATAATTTAACAACTGTGCGATAAGTTGACAAGGTGGGTTAGCCCACGCATTATGCTTTGATAAGTCAAGCTGAAATGCATCACCTTTAGGATGAGTCAACGACCTATATTCAGAAACCTGTTTGTTATGTTCTGCGGCGAACATATCAACAGTAAATGGACCCCATCGTGATTGAGCGAGGTTAAACCATTTCTTATTTAGCATCCAATCGGTTGCTAATAACTCTTTGACTGTTTTCTGGTAGTCGGGCACAAGTCGAGAGAGCATGTCAGGAAGATGGTTATGTATTCCTGGAATGTGTGTTATATTAAAAGCGAACTTGGCAATAATGTCATGCCAGCGGCTCACCAACTGTGAATCAGGGTTCATATCTTTAAGTATGTTAAAGACTTTGATCACAGGCGACAGTAAAGTAACTTCCATAAAGGTAGTCTTTAAACTGTCTTAGCGCAGTAACTATAGCAAGGAGCTCTTGTTTAACGGTAGGGTAATTCCGTTGACTCTTATTATAACTCTTGCTAAAGAATTGTATGTAGCGCGGTTTACCATTTATCGTTTGGTAAAGCACTCCACCTACCGCTCGATCTGAAGCGTCGGTTGCTACTTGAATGGGACACCATCCACAGGGTACTGCATGATGGGTGCGTCCATTACTTTACTTTTGACTAGTTTAAATGCATCATCACATTCTTTAGTCCAAAGCTTTCCCAAAGGTCCTTTGTGCAGCCGTAGGTGACTGAAAGGCTTTAAGTAATGAGAAAGATGCGGTACCGAATCCGAGAAGAAGTTAACAAACCCACACACAGAGTTCACATCTCTTCCAGTAATTGGTGTTGATAAATCCAACAGAAACTGTTTCTTGCCAGGATCAATTTCTACCCCTGCTGCAGATACTTTGTAGCCAAGTAAGTGTATAGTATCTTTAGCAAAAGAACACTTGTCTTCGTTAATCTTAAGTTTAGCATGATTAAGTCGCTTTAAGACTTCTTTAACGAGTTTAGCATGTTCATGTGTTGTCTTTGTAAAGATAACTATATCATCTAAATAGACTGATACGTTATACGACAGGTCCGCAAATAGTTCCATCATAACTTGTTGGAAGAAAGAAGGTAACATGTGCAAGCCTTCAGGTGCACCTTTAAACTGGTACTTCTTACCTTGCCAAGTAAAGGAAAAGTATTTCCTATGAGGCTCATATATTTGTAGTTGATGGAATGCAGCTTTTAAGTCTATCTTGGAAAAGATAGTCGCACCTCCATTTTGCGTAGTATCTCGCTTATCTTAGGTAAGGGAAAACTATGTTGCGGAATTAGTTTGTTGATTGGCGACAGGTCTAGTACTACTCTTGTTTTACTAAACGTTCCATCAGATTTATATTGATCGACCGCTAAGAGAGCTAAGTTAACTGGGGTTGCATCATAATTGATTTCAATTTGACCCTGTTTTAACCAATCTTCGATTTGGGTTTTGACAACGTCTTTGTGTCTCCAACTCACGTAGTTATGTGAAGGACACTTTTAACTTAGAGAAGTCGACGTTTGTTAAGTCAAGTCTAACGTACCCATTAGAGAACTTAAACATACACCAGTCAGTTATTGCAATCTTCCTGTTTTGTATAATTAAGTCCATAATTATATCGGTGAAGTGCGGAATCATATCCTTTGCTTCACCTTCCGGAGGTTTAGGTATCTTTAACATATTATCATCTGACTGATCTTTATTCGGGTCCAGCCCATTAGGCAGACCAGTGAGTGTTATACCTAAACTGAGAAGATCAGTCATACCTATAATTAAATCGTATTTCTGAGACATGTCAGTAACGATTAGGTGAGTCTTCACTTCTCTTCTATCTGACAGCATTATGTGTGCATAGTCAATGGCTTGTTCGCAAGTAGTAACTTTGCCATTTCCCAAGATTAAATCAGTTGTTTCTGTTATGGACAGCCATATCTGTAGCGTAGGCTACTCGGCATGAGATAGCAGAGACTTCAGCCCCTGGATCAAATAGTGCCATAACTTTTTCTCCATTTACGAAAACTGTTTGAAAGATACGTTCATCTCCTTTGGTATAGATTTTATTGAACATTTTCTCATAATCTTGCTCTAGTGCGCACATATGGTACTGTCAGTGCTTAACTTGGACGTCTGGTAAGTCCTTGCAATCCTCTTTGTGCCAAACCGTTAGTACCCTTGCAAGTAGCACACTCTTTCATATAGTGTCCAAAATCTGGCTTGCCTGGTGCACACTTAACAGGGTCGTGTCTACCATTCCACTTGCCATTACGTTTTGTGAGGTTGTAACCACATCTTGCAAGGCGCTCTCACCTTCTTATCACCTTCGGTTCGGTAGAAGTAGAGCCAGTACCCCTCCAGTAGTAGTGCGAGGTTTCTTAGTACTACGCGCAGTATTAGTCTCTACTGCGTTTCGCTTAGTGGGCTGGGTGTAGCTCGTGGTACTAAGTACTCTAGTAGAGGAATTGGTATGCTTGTGTACTATCTTCTCAAAGACAGACCAAGGCATAGATCGCAAATCACCATAGGCGATGATGTCATCATTGACTTTCTTAAAGAGGTTAGCTCCCAGAGTCTCCATCATCTGACAAATTAATAAATATTCGCCAGTATAGGTACGACCACCCATCCGAGTATTCATATGTGTCATATGAGCTAGAGCACCTCGAATAGTGGTATCGTTCGCAAAGAACTTGCGAGACTCTAGAAGTTCACGGTCACGTGCATCTTCAAAAAAAGGTGTTAAGTATATTATCACGCAACTGGTGCCAGGGTAGGGCTTTCCCAGTTGGGCTCATGAGCCTTCAAGATAGTTCACCATTCACCTGGCTCACAGAAATGAATAAAGGCATTCATCATCTGCTTATCCCTAAGGCTGGCAGACTCCTTAAGTTGGTCGAAGGCCTTCAGTGTCTCCACTGTACTCTCATTAGTAGAGAAATCGACCTCAGCCTGCGCGTTACCTAGCTGCTTTATAAAGCTTGGTTCTAAGTGTTCACGAGGCTCATGCTCAGTGCTACGGGCTGCTAGTGCCAAGATGGTGTCTATTTCCTTTCTCTTGTTATCGATTAGATAGCGAATGTTATCCGCTTTCCTATCGTCAAGGTCAGAGTCATTCAATAGACGGTCCTCAAGGACTTGCATACCAGAGCGTAATAGCCTGAGACGAGTATGTCTGGTTCTCACTTCCTCATCCTCAGGATTAGAGCGGGAACTCTCTAACGAGGTACTGGTGTAGCGATTGCCAAAATCGTGATTACCAGGGTTAGTTGGCAAATGAGGGTCGATATTACGAGGATGGTAAGCCTCATCGAGTTCCATACGATCATATCCTCTGACAGGGTTAGGTTTGTCAAGAGGATGGTCGATGGTAGCATCAGAGCTATAGAGATTAAATTTTGAAATATTTTCTCTCGCCAGTGGTAACTGGCTTAGTGGTAAACATACTGGCTGGTGAACCAGTAGGTCTCGGGTTCGAAACCCGGCCCGAATTTTTTTTTCTTCTTCGGTATAGGAAGAATATCAGCCAAGTGGGACACGATAGAGGGGTCCACAACTGCCGCTGCCGCTAGCTCCTTCAAGAGCGCTTCAGTGCGGTTCAATTGGCGTCGAGATTGAAAGGATCCAACCACTCGTTGTCGAGTTATGGCGTCCTCAGCTTCGGCCCCAAGATTTGAGCTGAATGGAATGGCTTCTCCATCGATGGCGAAACCGAAATTTTCGGACAGGTCCAATACTTCCTTTTCACCCGGATTTGTGCTGGAGTGTCCTTTAGATGTGGAGTTATAATGCCCCCGACATTCGTATCCACGAATTTTCCAGCCTTCGACGTTTATCCCCAATATTTGACGGCACGTGGTCAGGGGCAAGCTGGGGTCCTGAGCTTCACTCCTAGGTGATACACGGACGCTGGCGAGCCTTTCCGCGGTAGTAGATACCTCTTCTTCCAAGGCTTTAGGATCCGACGAGTCATCCTCAGAATAATCCTCTGTACCAACCTCAGAATTTGCTTCCCCAACAGTATCCTCGGCAGGCTCAACTCCAGACAGGCTAGGTGTTTCCACAGGGACCTCAGGAACCTCGGCAGGCTTAGCAGGCTTAGAGCTAGCGGCCCCCTTGCCTTTAGAAGTACCCTTAGCCATAGTATTTGCTGGATAGTAAATCGATGTCAGACAGTCTAGAAGCAGTACACTACTGTAACTACTAAATAACTGAAAAATATGTAAACTTCGATGGAAATTACTAGGTTTCAAACTATATTAAACTAAAATACAATTTAGTCAGTTAGGATTTAGCAGTGGTAGCTTGTGTAAGAATGATCGGGACTGCCTCTTGTTAAGAGCCTAAATATCCTCGATCACACAGGGCGTACCTCTAGCTGTTCTTTATTGAATAATTTTCACTAGGAGTACTAAGTGTTCATGACCACTTGCCTAATTTGTAAATAGACATAATAACGTAAGTCACGTTAATACATTAGCTGATATAAATAAAGTTCCATCTGAAGAAAAGTTAAAAAAAGAAAAAGACTTATTGGATTTTGGAGATTGGCGGGAGGACCAAAATCTATAAGTAGTAGTTCGGAGATTATAAAATTTAGTTTATAATATCCTACATCTACTAATGTCTCAAATAGGTCCAAAGTAGATGAGTCATACCAAATACTCAGGCTATTGGAGCCATCAAAGTGAATTTAGAACACTTTGGAAATATTGGAAAAAGAGCTTGTATTAAATTATTTAAAATACAAATAAAAACCAATGTATTATCTCAATTGATCTTGATATTTTAGACTGACCGGAGGCCGTATTTCTACAACAGTATCTATTATGCTCACCTGAAAACTGTACACAAAAACACGGGCGGGCGTACACCCGACCATGTAGCCCTCCGCCAACGCTGTGACGACATCAGGAAGAACTCAACAAAACGTTGGTCCAAAAAGGAGATCGCGGCAATGGCCCGGCGCCAATATTACTACCAACTGGTTATGGGTAAACCGCCAACCTCAAACCGAGACACAGCCAGACACGACAGCTTCAGTCGCTGCTTCGAGTCTACACCAATCCGGCTCTGTGCTATGATTGTAACGAATACGTACATGGTCACATTTCTCGACTACTGCACCGACGGCTGTCACTGCCCTGTCTGCCCCGGTAGCCACAAGTTCACTACCAGCCACTTTACCTGCATCCAATAACTGATTCGACGCATACTGGTAGGTCCAAAACTGCCACCCATTACATGAGTGCAACGACTTCCACGGTATTTGGACCCTCTACGAACACCTTGGATCTTTTCTCCAGCATGCTGAAGAACCACCGTACCCTCACCCGTCCCTGACACATCAACAGATGTTCCCCATACCCCGGCTAATCACGCTGTTGAAGTACTACTACCAAATTTCGGTTCAAACCAAATCATCGCGCTTGTTGGTTCCGCCTATGATACTTCCGATCCAGGCCAGCCAACACATACCAAATTCATCCGTGGTCTGGTGCGGCATTGGCTTAGCCCCATCCTCGCTCCTCGACCGGATTATGACGAATAACCTGGTCCTTCTCGGTATTTCATACTCTACACTAACCCATTCCGCGGCACTACACGATGCAGACCCGATCCGTACCACAGAGGTGGGTACTCTACTTAGTAGGTCAGCAAGCGAATATATGGAACATTCGATAGTAAC
Source organism: Sphaeroforma sirkka (assembly GCA_001586965.3). Lineage (NCBI taxonomy): Eukaryota > Ichthyosporea > Ichthyophonida > Sphaeroforma > Sphaeroforma sirkka. The sequence goes on along the minus strand of LUCW03002234.1, from coordinate 21,900 downwards.
AGTGTTTTGTCAATACCGGCCCGAATTGACTCAGCGCATATCTTCCATTGTCGACTCACTTGGCCCAAGCTTCAAACGGGAATTTACTGACCACTTCTTCCCATCAATCTTTCCTGAGCCACTACAGCGACTATGAGAGCCATATCATATGCTCATACATTGTAACATACATACTTGTTATTTTTGAAATAAATAATATTATCCCTATAGAGTTAGTTATAAAGAAGAACTTGCTTAAAAATAAACGGTACCACAACATATGGAAAGGGACACAATAGAACAGTCTCGCATGTTTTGCAGGCTGTTGATAAGAGTCACACTTCAGTCCAAGCAGCAAAAGAACTCTGTAGGATATAAGTTGATGAAACTAAATAACACAATAAAATTTTAATTATGAGTAGAAAACCTCGGTCACAGTGCACATACCTATTATAATCTTATGCAAATTAAGCTTTAAATAAAAATGAGAAGTGTTATGTAAAGAAGAGTTATTGTTGTATCTGCCCTTTAGGTATCAATGAAAAGTGTGTTCACGTGGCAGCACTAAGTATGAAGTTCAACATAGCAAAGAACGTAGGCACTATCACGAGCTAATAACACGATTCAGCCGTTACTAAAGCGCCAGGGGCTGAATCAGATTCAGAAGAGGTCGTTTGTACTAGCAAGTTACAGAAGTGGGGTGTACCGACCGGCGACGCAAAAAAATAAATGCAACTTCTGATTCATATGGTACAGATACAATCACCTTATACTGTAGCAGATCGACAGAACACCAACTGAGCATACACTTGCAAATGTAGAAATACCGGCCTCCGGTCAGTCTAAAATATCAAGATCAAATGAGATAACATATTGGTTTTTAATTGAAATAGTGTTTAGGGCCATTAATATAGTTTAATAATTCTAGTAACTTCAAAGAACACGTCCTGTTTGAAACGCTATGTTGGAGTGATGCGGCGCGTATGTATGTGCGACAAACCTACTCAACTAAAGCAAATATTTAAATACAACCCTGTGTTCGTGTATTTTTATAGTCCCACCACACCTCTATTTTATAGGATACCCTCTCTAGAACAATACGACACTTAAGTAATTTTGTTGGAACCGAACCCATGACAGAGTCTCCCCTCTCTTGCATTTAAAATATTTTAATATAAATTCGTTTTCCAATATTTCCAAAGTGTTCTAAATTCACTTTGATGGCTCTAATAGCCTGAGTATTTGGTATGACTCGTTTACTTGGACCTATTTGAGACGATAGTAGATGTAATATATTATAAACTAAATTTTATAATCTCTGAACTACTACTTACAGGTTTTGGTCTTCCCGCCAATCTCCAAAATCCAATAAGTCTTTTTTTTTTTTTGAACTTTTCTTCAGATGGAACTTTATTCATATTAGCCAATGTATTAACTTGACATACGTTATTAGGTCTATCTATAAGTCAGGCATGTGGTCATGAACACTTAGTACTTCTAGTGAAAATTATTTAATAAAGAACAGCTAGAGGTACGTCCTGTGTGATCGAGGATATCAAGGCTCTTACCAAGAGGCAGTCCCGATCATTCTTACACAAGCTACCACTGCTAAATCCTAGCTGACTTAAATTATATCTTAGTTTATATAACATAGTTTAAAACATAAAAAAAATCCATCGAAATTTACACAAAAAGGCGATAAGCACATGAACTTGTTGCCAAAACAAATTAGAACGTATGAAACCTATTGTTGAAGACCTATTGGACTATTTACCATACGATGGTACGTATGTCGAGCTCGCCAAGTTGTGTGACAAAGACCACATCACACGAGTCTTATAGATGATATTATCAGTTACTATAAGAACACTAATAATAATCAAAGCGTATTTGCACTAAACCCGTATTTTTTACATTACAATCACATGTTTATGATCAAGTGAGATGTTTTATGTATTTAACGTTAAACAATAGGCGATATAAAATCAGTTAAATATAAGCTTCACACTTGCCAATGCAGGAAAAAAAAAGTGAATATCCATCATATTCACTTCTTGTGTAAGAAATCTAAATATCTTTGCTTGTCGATTGACCCTTTCTATGTAATATCTATGTGTATCCGTGAGGCAGCAGTCTTCATGGCGGTATTAATTTTTACTCCAGTATATTGCTGATTCTTTTTGAGAAGTGGTACTAGCTGTTGAATATTAATGCCCTTATCCCTCATTTCTGAAGCATCCTACCACAGTATGTTGAACAACTTTACCTTGTATAATTCTATAATGTCCGGATCGCTTATCCTACCAGGTATAAGTGGCGAGGCACACATCCAGTGTCCAGTCCTCGACATTTCAACCAATTTATTTAGCGGTGTTACATTGATGCGTTTAGTTACTCCATGATGCACTGTCTCCAAATAACATCCAGTACACAAGTCTATCACAAGTGCAGTTCTGAATAATCAACTAGATCTCTGTTAATATGCTCATCAAGTAACTTCAGTGGATTATTTGCCGGATGCCTAAAGTAGGCATACATAAGTTGACATCATTCAGGATATTTGGTACGGTCTATGTGCAGCTCAAATTTACAACAAAAAGCTGCATTGCTATTCCTTGCTCCAGATTACAGTGGCGAACGCGAGCGAACTACATGACTATGACGCTTTCAAATGATACAGGTTACGACCTGGCTCGTACTGCTCACCAAAACCTTCATCTGCAACTTAAAACACCGAAATTCAAAAACGATTGACGTTTGAGTATAGTAGAGCGACTCATAGAAGTTGCGCGCACTACAAGGTCCAATTCGTACATCTAATGAGACTCTCAAAACATGCTCAGTAACTCTAGGCAAACGGCCATTCAAGGAATGGCCGCCTAATCAACAAGGTAGCTATTATTTAGATAATTTGCAAACAATACGGCTACATGTATTTGTCTTGGACTGGCATCAGAATGTGCAATTTCCTAAGTTAGATCCGATTTGTATGCAAATAGGCCTACACAGAGCTCTTCAGACAGAATGGGCTTCTAAGGTGCTATTAAACTTTATTGTGGAGAACAAACTGAAAATGCAGTCTATGTCGTTTGAGAAAGCCACTGCATGTATTGTTCACACACAAGACTTGAAGGAAAACGCATACAGACTTGTAAAAGCATGCACGAAGTTGAAGCCTTTGGCACCACATGATACACAGATTCGTGATTTTGACCTCAAAGTAGAAATCATGAAGATGCGATATTATGAGAATTCGTTACAGGTATACGACAATCATGATGTACTTAATCTTATACGTCAAGCCGCGGGGAAGCGTTCTACCACGATACTCTTCTTATGTATCTACATTGGCGAGATGCATATTTGAGCAGATGAGTGACGTTTTCCGTGTGAGCATTGACAATGCTGAAGAGCATAGTCGGGAAACCCTATCGGGATCGCAGCAGACCCCGAGGTGTTCGCGTTCACGATCATACTCACTTGCTGATGTGCACACACGAGTTAACCGGCATGCGCCACCGGCATCGAATTATCATTTTCGTTGTCAGTCATGTGAGTAAAATATCTCTCTGGGACCAGGACATGCAAACCACTGTCCACATAAACAACAGCGTCCACCAGTCCACATCAACACGGGTAATTGTACACAACCTGGTGGAGCTCCTATACAACGTACATAAGCTACGGATACGTCAACACGTGCGCCTCAGGGGTCAGGCAATATCTTTACCCTCGTGTCAACTTAGTGGACGGTGCTCAGATGCCTGATCAACCACCAGCAGAGACGGGCGAGATTGAAGTAATGTATATTCATGATTTGGTCGACAAGTCATACGTAAGTCAATGGAAGCCGAACAAGAACCAGCGGGCTGGAGAGATGTTGGGGTGTCTGACATGAACATGTGCATGACATTTGGTAATACGGTAATAATAACATTTGCAGTAAAAGATATATTGTTTCCTGCCGACAAGTGTGTATATGTACAAGAAAACGGCCATGATATGCGCGGGGGGGAGGAGGAATCCGCAGATAAGGATAACTATATTTATCGGACGGACAAAGCGTTCCGCGCTCCGCGCTTGGGTAAAACACGTTCAACGCATCTACCTAGGGCTGTACGTTTTAGCTTATGAACTCACCGGATGATATTGATATAATTCCGGGTATGGAAAATATGAAAGAGCTTTAGGTGTTTTTGGCTTATCATCACCATTTCTAGAGATTGATTGTAATGTCATAGAAGAACTGCTAGGACTGATCAATCTTCGAATGGCTCCAGATCTGTCGCAGCCAGATGATATACTACGACACTGTTTACGACAGTATTTTGACACCTCGACGCTAATGGCACGATATTGGATGCCGCTCGATACACACTGCCGGGCAGTGACCTAACATTTCCAATACCTCAAGACAATGTATTGAAACTACGACGACATACACGGAATCCCACACCTGACCAGTACAAACTACGTGTAGCAAAACTATTTCACATATAGAACATGAGGTAGTATCCAATCGTTGGACATCAAAAACTTTACTGGCGGTTCCATCTTTTACACCGTCAGGAGAGCTCATCAAAAAACGTGTGTGTTTGGACTTACGGCAGATCATTGCTTTTATTCTGACGGATTTTACGCTACCGAGGATTAAGGAGATTATCACCAACTTGAGGGGTAAGCGATACCACACGACGTTAGTTTTATCGGCAACGTGCCATTGCTTGCCGGTACATACAGACTCTCATCATATGTTTTTGTATGCATGGGACAGTCTACAATAATGTGCAATGCTATGTCGATGATCTTATCGCTGTGTCATAACTACGAGGAACACGTTGCTACTGTCCAAGAGGTCATTCGGCGGTTGACGGAGAATAACTTCAAACTTTATATTCAGAAGAAGCGTCACTTTGCCGTGAAAGTGGTATTGGTACTTGAAGACATCATGTGATCAGCGTGAGATTTAGTTGCAGAGAATTCGAAATAGAATAGTATCGAAGTATTAAAATATTCTGCAGAAGGTTTCTCATACTGACCATATGAGTTTTTACCCTGGCCAGCCCAAGTGGCTGAACACTAGCACAAACATCATAGGTATACAACCAAAGGTGAGTTTTTTATTACAAAAATTCATCTGTTTAACGCTTATCGCCCAATCCATCTCAGCCTTCAGCCTTCATCAGTCTTCACTTTTCACTTTTCAGCCTTCAGACTTCAGCTATTGACTGTAAAATTGAGGGGGAGTGAGAGACTACAGGTCTCAGGCTAAAGTTTACAGCAAGAAACCCTCTTTGATTTACAGTCATCCGAGTTAGCTAGCTCCCGAGAGCTAGTCAAGTTGCTTAAATTGCTCCCGAGAGTTGAGTTGATACGTAACCGACTTCCAAGAGTAGATTAGGGTTCTCAACAAACTCCCGAGAGTGGATTAAGTCTGCCAACCGCAACATTCTAGAAATAGCTGCAGTTCTATATGAGTCACAACCTATGCGGAAAGGCATCATGTGATCAGCGTGAGATTTAGTTGCAGAGAAGTCGAAATAGAATAGTATCGAAAATTAAAGTGTTCTGCAGAAGCTTTCCCATACTGGCCATATGAGTTTTTACCCTGGCCAGCCTAAGTGGCTGAAGACTAGCACGAACACCTTAGGTGTAACACCAAAGGTGAGGTCAGAAATAAATACATAAAGTCTACTACATTACACTCTAACAGATCCCGAGATGTTTGTGGAGAGTCCATATCCTGTGGTAGTGTCATGCCAATTATGTAGCTGTTGTAGTAAGTTCGGTCCGGTGGCGGTATATTAGGGCACACCAAAATACGCGTTATCAAGATACTGATAAAAGTAAAGTGGCTGGAAGTAATAGTCTTATTTCCGGGGCACACTGGACAGAGGCATCCACCAGTACGGTAGTCAAACAATTTGAACAGGAACGTGTTGATTGCTATCATGGCACAAAGGGGGATTAGCCTGTGTTCACGACAGTGGGTAAATCTTTCATAGAGGGCTTGTCTTGGTCCGTGATGGGAAGCTCACCCGTTACAAGTTGATAGTAGTATTGACGGCGAGCCTTCCCTGCTATCCCCTTAGCTGTGAGACGTCGCGTGGTGACATGTCGGATCTGCTCGTAAAATTTGCAAATTTCCTTTGTGTCGAGCTGTACACCCGCCCTTCGATTCCATATAAGCATAGATAATGAACGGTATTTGGTCCGGAGGTCTGTTACGTGTCAAAGCGAGTCTTGTCAGTGGGGGAATGTGTTGTACGTTGATCGAATCAAGATGTAGTCCCAAGAGCCACCAATGTATTCCGCAAATTGGCGTGCTGGAAGTATATCACAGAAGCGGAGACGCAGTATACCTCGGTACAAAAAAGTTTGGGAATGCAGTGCCTGCTATGATGGCTGCTGCTTAAAATAGTGATAAATCTTACCGCTCATACAGTGGCTTCAATGCGGGATGTCACATAGGTAGAGCCCATGCAATGATGTTCAGACCGTAGGTGGCCGTTGAAAGAATGAATGCTTTGAATATTGCCAACCGATTTTGCGGATAGCGCAAGCTGAATTCATGAAACTCATACGCCCGAAAAAAAAACACTATAGCCTGGAGTAATTCTCCCAGAAGGTGGTCCATGTGTTTTACAAAGTCGATACCCGGTATATCCTGAGTCAGTTGAATCCTATTCTTTTTTAAGGCTGTGGATAAATGTCACAGAGGCCCGCCGCCATGGGAATGGAAGGAATAAGTAGGCGTCTATTGTGATTATTCACATTTGGGGAGCCTAGTAGCATTGGCGTGATGAGATGTCATTTGATACGGAGAAGCGGTACCCCATGCGACATAATCGATGACCGCTTTCAAAGCTTAAGAATCCCTTGTTCTAGATCGGACTGGCGACTTCAATTATCAATCGCGTTCATGAAAGGTTGCAGCCGAACAGACTGAGGAGCCTGGATGCGCGTATTATTTAGAAAGAGGTAGAAATGGAGCAGTTACGGCCGAAATTGCGCAAGCGTAATAGCCAAGAAGTCGACACTGTGTACTGGCAATCAAACCTTCGAGTATGCCATTCGTTCAAAGAAAACAAAGGTAAAAGCTCCCCACGATGCGTCACCCGTGTGGGGACATCCCTGAACAATACACGGAGACACCTGTTTCAGTTCTATGAAATGTAATAGCATCCACCTGCGTGGAAGAATCACTTTGTTATATGCTTTAGTGATATCAAGACGCACTATCATTCCAGACATCCTCGGATTGTGTCTCAGATTTAGTCGCGGTGAGGGCACGAGTATGACAGGAGTAGCGTGATTTGAATCCAACTTGAGTGGCATGGGTGGTTAATCTGGTGTGATTTGTTATTAGGTGTAGAAAGCACTTTCCAAAAATGCGTCGAACAATCTGCCTAAAACCCTGTATATATTACTGAAAATTGGTAGGATTGTATACTATTCGTAAGAATCACATATACAATAAGTTTATACCCGTGATAGTCCAGCACCATTAGTTTCCATCTGTCTCCACTTGTGTTATACGTCCGCTGTATGATTCAGTCTAACATTTTTATCTTCAACATTTGCCAGTGGAATTCTTCCATCGAACACAAAGATCGGTATGCATCCCAACACGGTGTTTGCTCCTTTCCCCCTACTTGGTGCTTTAGGCATGCTTAATTATGGGCTAAATAATGAGTAACTATACATAAAGTGTTACTAATCTCATAGGCAGTTTATAGGCAGTTGTCCCAACTATAACTGAAAAATACGTAAACTGCAAAGGAAATGTTTTAAATTCTATTATATTGAAATAAATACAAAACAATCAGTCAGCTAGGATTTAGCAATGGTTGCTTGTGTAAGAATAATCGAGGTTGTCCCTTGGTAAGAGCCTTAAAGCCTCGATCACGCAGAACTTACCGCTATCATCTTTACTATATGTTTTCACTAGAAGCACTGGGTTTGTAGAAATCAGTAGAAGTATGTGAGCCTTGTTTGTACATTGGTATTTATAAATAAAGATTCTTCTGAAGATAACGCTAAAATAAAAAGACTTGCTGGATTTTGGAGTTTAACGGGAGGACAAAACCATAAGTAGTGCAATAGTTCAGAATTTATTTAATTTAGCATATGATTTCCTTCATCTGCTATACTCAGACCCACATATACGAATCACATCAGACACTCAGGCTATATGAATCATAAAAATGAATTTAGAATACTTTATTTGAATATTCAAATACAGAGAAATGCATTTTCTCATTTGGTCTCTATATTTTAGACGGACACACAGGGGCCGTATTTATTTTAGCAATTACAAATTATTAGATCTTAAATGATATCAGTACTAGCAAAAGTCACGTGCACAACCCAAATGACATATATTTCAAGATAAAGTGACATCTCAACACATGGCGGTGGTTGTGATTTTGCCGCCACTTTGCTAGTATAAACCCTGCCTTTATTGGACCCATAAAAATATATGCCGTACTTTTAGAGTACTTGTACCATATATACACCAATATTGTGTGAAATCATTGCTGTCGGGTCGTGGTCGTACCTGTGTGAGATTATTAAGAGTGAATATTTTAGAAGACAAATGCCAAAACCATATGCATCAATCCTCATGGTTTGAACTACAAGTGTGTCAATTCTCGAAAATCTATATACGTCATATAACTCCAACCCATGTATATCGCTTACGTATCCGCCGCGCACAGTACTAGAAAGCTCTCAGCATTTTAATAATCTTTATCGTAAAATAGCTGCTGCTTTTACGCAGATCAACTTTCTCACAAAGGTATAAAAATTTGATTTTATCTGGTTCTATAATTCTAAGATAGGTGGTATGAATCGTCGTACTCCGTCGCTGCATAGATTTCAGACCCTTTTCGCCACGGATAAAAGGCTCGACGTTAGTATAGCGTTGTTTACACCAATCCGCTACATATGCGCGGTCACCACTGTTTCATGTATTGAGTTGAGAAAGTACTCTCTCTGGAACTCATGGCGACGGGGCTTTTTGAGGATACAGAATACGTACAATCTATCTTTCAAGGCACATGACCAGAAATCTGCTAGTAATGTTTCTTTAGTTGTTTCAACACCCCTCAACTGCAATTCTTTCATGTAAACACTGATCGCATTTGTCACCTTCTCGTGTTTGTGTCTGCACTGATCATTCCTCATGCGATCACAATTTAACGCGTCTTCGATGAAAGTGACAACATTGATCTCGACTTCCGCAACCTCAATCTCGAGGTCCAATACAATCGGTGAATCGTCGCCATCCATACTCTTCGTTATCAATATAACCTCCTATGACTCCGACACTGCAGTTTTGAACCTACTCACATACTTCAATCACAAAGTATCACTACGGCACTTTCTACATATAAGTATCAAATGTGAGCGGTCAGATTGCTCCTTACAGTTGAATAATGTTTTGAACTTTATTCAGTATTTAGCAGAGTATTTCTGCTCGTTAGAACCTACATGATATTGGATACGTATTCACGAGAAACAAATGTATAACTTTGGATGGTGCCAATACTGACATGTATCGCAGATGTACGATTTCGAACATCCCGAAGATTGATCACTATGTACTACTTCCCCATATTTAATTTTCACCACGGACCTTTTAACAAAACTTTGGACTCAGTAACGTCTCCTCAGTTACCCCAAAGTCACTAGTGTAAAATTGAAGATGGATATCCAAGATACTTTCAGACCCCCTCTAATGCTCAAGTTGATCGTGGCCCTTCACGACCTAATTAAAACCCTACAAGAAAATCGTGGATTTTGAATAACGCCCCAGTATAACGCCAAGCGACAACCACAGTAATACATTTCAATTTGGTGTGAGCTCACCTCAACAACCAACAAATGATGCCACTGTGATCACTGTACCGGTAAACGCTTGCGCACCAATGAGCCGCGTAACATTGAAGCTGCCAACTACCGCTCCACAACCACAGTAGTTAAATCTACAAAACCGTACCCCAAAACACAACCAACACCTCGAGTACCAAAAGTAACAGCCCGTGCAGCAGTTTATGGAGCACTTATGTCGCAAATGGCGGGTCGCCGGGTGCCGGAAAAGTCTCTAGACGAGAAGACGGATACAACTCCGCCTGGCTCTTTTCAAAGCAGCATTTTCATATGTCAAGCCTCCCTCACACTCTACCTTTGAAGAAGTGTGGCGCTCCCGCCCTATTTTAAATTGTCATCATCTTCTCTGGTATCTGCCATCGAAACCAAATTCCGAACGCAATCGTCGGGAACAAGCAACCAGCATCATCTGAATCTGTATTGTTGCTGAGGTCGAAGTCAATTTAAAAAAAATGCGAATGATTTCTGGAGTTGGAGCCTTGACGAAAACATCAATCCCCGCTCCAATAAGCACTCAGATTCAGGCAAAGAAGAAATCATACATTATCTTCGAACCAAGCGCGAGGCCCGACGCGGTGCAGACTTAGCACCTGAGATTATCGACAACAGCCTTGATCTACTCCTGGACCCTTTGACGAAATCAGTAGATATCGAGATCCTTAAATCTACAAGCGAGCGCATTGAGGGGTTATTTCAATTAAAGCTTGGCAAACCCACCACACACAACTCCGCACGCAATCCAACTACCCCTACAGCGGTTTCCCCACTCTTGGAGAAGGCAGGTCAACTGGAAGCACATGATGCAGATGACGACATGGAAATAAACAATACAGAACCCATTATTATTTTGTCAGGGAACGTACAATGTTAGGACCTATGCGGGTGACACTTCTTAACCCACGAGATCTCAACGTGGATACTCCGTCATATCAAGTAAGGGTTTGAATATTATATCGATTTCGGATCATGTTGATGTTATGTGTGTGGTTGAAATATGACATAATGTGACTTCCCTAAATCATATGCGTTCTTCTACGAATCATTATGTCTTACATCACACTACCCGACACAACCCCTACACAAACCCTACACCTCATACATTCATCACCATATGCGGTTTTCTTCTCTGCTCTGGTATTTGAATGTCTGTATTCTACCTCTCGACTCAACTCGTTAACAGAGGCAGAAGTTGAACACTATGTGAATCTTTCTGAGATCGGCAACTTCCAACCAGATGTCATTTGGGGGTGATTTCAATTTTAAAGCTAGACAGTATGGTCACACATACACGATCCATGGACCCCGCAGAAAGACGGTAGAGACCACTACTATCGGTGTCTGGAGTCTACAAAAAAGGTGGATTTACCGGTACAGAGCATGCGTACCACAGGCCGACAACCCCAGCCTCTCTTCAAACGTACCTTCTTGTGGATCACGGTGACGAGGACCACAAATTTGAACTCGATCTTCAGGTGATCAACTAGTAATCCGTCTTCGGCGAGTGCCTTCGTCTCGATCACCGCTCAGTACCGGAGTCTTCCATCCCACGGTTACAACCGATATCGCTACCGACTGCATCGTCTATACGACAAGGCCCGCACCCTGTTGTTTCAGGCTGAGATCCGGGAACATTAACATCTGTTACGATCATACCTGACAATACATGGACCGTCAGACGGATTGGAGTGTATACTAGATCAAATCTGGCGTTAAGCAGCAAACCCTGGCAAACTGCCGAATCACACGCTCCGCCCGCGATCGGTTGCCCAGCACAACATCCAGATGTATAAGGACATCGCACATCAACGTCGATCACCGCGTCAACCTTGTATACCGGGTGTCCATGATACGGGCGCTGCACTGACGGATTACTACCAAGATCTCTTCAACTCAACTAACCCACACGTCATACTACCGGACACAACATTAACTCGTCCATCAGATGCAGTTATTCACTCGGAGATGGTGCTGGAGGCAATACTGCACTATCTAAACAAGGGTCTTGGTCCGGATGGTACTCATATCCTTCTCCTGAAGGCCGCAGTATAACGATCAAATGACCTCCCCGGACTATGGGACGCCCTGACTCTGACAGCCCACTTAAGTATTGGCTGAAGCATTTTCCGCCCTCTTATTGACTGGTACATTCCTTAAAGCTCTCAACCACATTCTCTTGGCAGCTCGTCCGAAGGAAGCAGACACGGATATTGCATCGATTGCCAATTTCCGACCGATATCCTTAGCGCAGATTATTCGTCGCATTTTTTGAAAAGTGGTTCTTACAGCGGATAACAAATCACCCCAGATCAACCACCCATGTACCTTCCAAATCGCACTACTCCTATCATACTCTTGCCCTCGCCGCGATTGAATCTGAAACACGATCCCAGGATGCCTGGAATGATGTGAGTCTAGACATAACCAAAGCATACGATAAGGTGGTCCTTCCGCATGTGGATGCTGTTGCGCCACGGTGGAATGTCAGAGTGCTGAATAAACTGCCTCCGTGCATTGTTCGTGAATATTCCCATACGGGTGGCGTATCGTGGAGAGCTTCCACCTCAACTCCTTAGAACGAATGACATACTCCAGGGTTCGATTGTCAGTCTACAGGCTTTTATCATCTATATGGATCCCCTGGCTATTATGCTTGCGCAATTTCGGCCGAACCTTTTCTGTTCATACCCCTTTGTAGATGACACACGCATCCATGCTACGCAGTCTGTTTGTCTGCAACCCTTCCTGAACGCGATTGATGATTGGGGTCGCCAATTCGGTCTATAACAAGAGATTCTTAGCGCCGAAAGAGATTGTCGAGTATACTATATGCGGTACCGCCTCTCCGTGTCAAAGGTCATCTCTTCACGCCAACGCTAGTAGGCTCTTAACTGCGAATACTCTCAACAGACGCCCACTTATTCTTCCCATGCCCATGGCGGCGGAACTCTCTGACACATATCCACAGCCTTTCAAATACTTAGGGTTTCAACTGTTCCAGGGCATACCGAGTATCGACTTTTTAAAGCACATGAACTACCTCATGGCAGCATTAGTTCAGCTAAAGTATCCTTCCGGGTTTATGGTTTTCATGGATTCAGCTGGCGCCATCTGCGAAATCGGATGTAAATATTTAAGACATTCACTCTTTCAACGGCCACATATGGTTTGAACATCATTACACGGGCTTCACCTATATGGCATGCAGCGTTGAAGCCGCTGTATGAGCGGTACATGAACTCAGCACTAATCCAAGTAACAGCCATCATAACAGGCACTATATTCCAGAAACTCCCATTTCAGCGCATACGGCTCTTTTGCTCTGGCGGATTACTTCCAGCACGCCAATTCGCGGAGTACCGTGGTGCCTGCCTGGGACTACATCTGGACTGGTCAACAGTACAAAACCATAAACCCCACTTACGAGTCCCGCTTGGACACGTGAAAGACCGGACAAATTCCCGTTCGGTATTTACGCTGACATAGAATCGAGGGGGAGGTGCACACCTTATCAGAAAGAACTCCGGAAGCTCCGCGAGTAGATCCAACATAATCCACACGACGCCTCACAGAAGGGATAGCAGGTAAGGCTCGCCGCCAATAATACTATCGACCTATAATATAAGGGGAGAGTTCTCCTTCACGGACCGAGACAAGCCCTCCACTGATAGTTTTACCCATTGTCGTGAACACTCCCCAATCCGCCTTTGTGCCATGATCGCAACAAACACGTTCCTGTTCGAATTTCTTGATTATCGTAATGGTGGATGTCTCTGTCCAGTGCACCCCGGAGATAAGACATTTACTTCCAGCCACTTCGCTTGTACTAGTTAATAAGAAATATTCAGGTGGGCTCCAATTTACTGTCAATTGGACTGGACTTACTACAACAGCTATAGAATCGGCATGACTAACACGGCATATGGACTCTCCACGAAGATCTCGAGAGCTTTCTTCTCCATGAACAGTGGGCACCAATGTATCCCCATCTAGTACTTGTCGATAAATTGTTATTCCCTATACCCCGTCTCATCACTCTGCTGAAGTACTACTTCCAGATTTCGGTACAGACCAAATCTTCGAGACTTTGATACCGCCTATGATACTTCCTGCTATGACTAATCAGAATATTCTAATCAGTTGTTGGTGTGGTATCGAACATGCTCCAACGTCGCTCCGAAACAGAATTGTGGATGACAACCTCACCCTTCCTGGTATCACGTTCAGAAGTACTCAGACTGACTTGGACCATGTTACCAATACGAGTGTAGGCAAGCCTTATTCCACATAATGGCACATAAGTTTTTACTCCCACCCAATGATAGAGGTATTCTGTATCTATCGTCGTGACATACGCACCGTATGCCTTACATCGATGCATCACTCGCCCCGAGCTTCTCGCGGCAGTTCGACAAGTTCCCTTCGAAGCCTGATGTGCGTGTAAACATATAACAATTTACCCAAATTGAAATAATAAAACGCGGCTGAGAAGCCGCAGGGACCGAAAGCGTATATTCATAGTGGTAATTTATTTGTTCATATTCAGACATTCTGAAGAAGGCCTATTTATTATTTTGTATAGGGTCTCAAATGGGCAAAACCCATTCCAGCCGAAAAAAAGGTGTCACTGACGATTTTTGGGGACGGACAAAAAATCGGTGATAATGTCGACAGGAACTTAGAAAAGCTTACGCTATCAGAAATAAATATTGTCCATATGTAAAAACTCACTCGTTGACTCTAAATAGAGTTGCTATCGTGTATTTATGATTGAAAATGGGTCGGTTTGAGCATTAGCAGCTGTATTATGTTTTTTTGTTGGATGTACCTAGGTTTCATAGCTCACATGGCCTTATTGTAGATAGGTAGAGGTATGTGAACCTTGTTGATACATTGCCAAATATAAACAAAGATCGTCCTGAAGAGAGAAAAAGACAATGACTTTTTGGATTTAAGCGATTGGCTGGAGGGCCATAATCATAAGTAATAGTTCAGAATTTATATATCATTTAGTATATAGTTTCATATATCTACTCTTGTCTCAAATATAGCCAAGTATACTCAGGCTACACGAGTTATCAAAGTGAATTTAGAACACTGGATTTATTGGAAAAATAAGTTGTTTATAAATATCTAAATATAGGCAAAACCCAATGTCTTATCTCATCTGATCTTGATGTTTTATACTGACTATAGGAATTATTTTTAGATAGCCCCCGGTAGATGTGAGAACTACTAACTTCCGTGGAGGACCGATCTAGTTTGTACTATGTAAAGTGGTTCCGGTCATGTCTTATCTAGGTAAGTATGTGCATATATGTAGTAACGAATGTACATTTTTTTATTTAGTGTCCTTTTAACGTTTACTGTGAGCGACACGCGTTGGAGGATTTGGTACCATCACCATCGGATTATAGTGACAAGAACTATTTGGTATTCAAACATAAACGTTAGAAGGTCGCGAATTTGGAGCTGCTTGGAGAACCAATCTAAAGAGCGCGAGCCGGAAGGATAAGAGGCTATGACTGCTGAGAAAGATGATCACGAGGAAAAGGGTTCAACTGTGGGATTCCACAATAAAATTCGGGATCTGAAGAGACCTTATCAGGAAGTTTAACAAAAAGTGGCCGAGAAGAAGAATATCGAAGACAAGCAATCTGAAAAGGGTGAAGGAACTGCAGATGAAGCAGGAAGTGATCATTCTGATGACGATACAACGATGGATTACGAAAGGGCAGATGATGGAGTGTGTCTGATTCTGAGATCGAGCCAGAGAGAAAATCAGTTTTGATATTTAATTAACCAATGGATAGATGATATCCGGATGTCTGACAATAGGGAAATAATTGAGAACTATCAAAATGCGGCAAAGGTAGCAAGTATTCAAAAGGCACACCACAATCTTTTTCGGACGTACGTAAGACTATGCCAGATGGAACGTTGTCGCCACGATACATAATGTACGCGTCAACAAAGTATTTTGGATATGAATATTCCAGTTTGCAATGTTTTCTACAAGATTTAAAGAAGGGTATCAGTGACGACTACCTTCAATCTTGTCTACAAAACATGACGGCAGCTTTTCGAGTCTAACGTGGTACGCTATCAAAGAACTAGCTTATTGACTTCCCCACACTGATATTAGATTCATTGCCCTGCACGTTGTGACTCTGGCTTATGAGATGGCAACTAATCGCAAAGATATGCCGTTGCCTCGGACAACTAGTTCTGAGTCTCCGCGCCCCCAACCGTCAGCAAAAGAGTCACGATCTCTGATGGCATCTGAAGGAAGCACTTTAGGCAACACTCGGCGACTCAGGTCAACCCGGACTTTCCGAGACAGGAACTAACTGTGTGACCGCAACTTGCTCCCTTGCACACCGATTTCCCATCAGCACCCCAGACAGGCCGTTTGGCGAATTCGTCGAGATTTGTTGAGGACGATGAGAGTTGACTGCATGGCCAACAACAATCAGGACATATATAATCTGAGCTTCCATTTGAAGAAGCAGGGATTGTATACGAAGAATAAACTTTAGTGATACTATAGTATTGGATGCAGGTAGACATGAGAAAGTTATTCTGTATCTTTGTAGGCAAGTCATTATTAGTTTAAGTTAGATTCTGAACTGCAAGTTAACTGGATCGAGAAAACTCTAGAGAACATGAAGTTCGTCAAGGTTGCAGGTAAGTTGCCCTCTACATACCGACCGGACCGAAAGGACAGTCAGGAGCCTATTGATACGAGTAGTTTGGCAAGTTTGTCTAGAATCTAGAAGCGTTTTATCGGATCAAGCTTACAGCAAGCTTCGGGAAGAATCTTAGGTTTGAAATACAACAGCAGAGCTTTAAACCATCTTCTCATATTAGTATAACAAGTTGGAAAAGGCGAAAGCTACTCTGGCGCAGCTAAGACGTGGAAAGAGTAAAGCAAGATTATCATCCCACTATTTTTTGACGGACCGTCAACCGGAGATATTGGTATCAATCGTAGTCCCTCCGGATCAAGGAACGCCAGTATCTTAGTACCTATTGAATCTAGATACGCAGTTACCGTGTGTTCAAAACTATGGACACACCCGAGGAAAATTCAAACATGTGTGTGCTATTGGATACAGACTATCTTCTGGTCGATCCTTTATGAGAGAGATCAAGTGACAGAATATGCAGATTTGCATCAATCTTATTCAGACAAGGTTCGTGAGATTTCAAACGAAGTACGTTTCTATGGTATCATGAAACTTTCCTATAGAAGGGCATAGCAAAGGAGATAAAGAAGATAAAAGGTGGATGTCAATCAAAAGCATATCAACCTGCTGATGTCCAAAAAACTACCATCAACTTCCGAAGTGCACCCTCTAACAAAACTATTCAGCAACCACCACTACCCAAGCCTAAATATAAAGAGGTCAAGAACTAGAGTGGGGCATATCGCAATGGCGAATGATCCAACTTGTGAACCTAATGGTAGGTGGAACGGTAGACACAGTGAGGAATGTACGCATTTGTCGAGAAGTGAAATGGTTCTGCTGGCACTGGAGGTTTCCACAAATATCAGTGTAAGATTCAACCTAAGGTGCAAGTCAAGTGAAAGAAATACCGGGTCATATCACTAAGGCAGAAGAATGCGCCTCAAGACGAGAGTGTCATCCTTGATATACGAGTATTGGGCATGAAATAAAGCGCTGTTGGATTCGGGTTAATTTTATGTATAGAATCACGTTTCTGTAAGATAATGCATGTTGCTCGCAAATCAGAACCGACTGTGCTGAAATTTAGCTGATTAACGTGGAATAACCTTGACTTTGTCCGCGTCGATCTTGGTATAAATCATGATGTTCGATATTCAACGGGCAATGGACAGTAGATACGCTTTAATTCACCTAAGTTTTGGAATGTGTATCTCGTGAATGTAACGCATGTATTAACAGCTATGACCTATTTTTGTGCCACTATTTACATGAAAGGTGATACGACATGGGATGTTCATTATACATTGGGACTTTTTTGTCTAGACCGGGCATCGCAGACGCGTGGTGCGTTCGATCTTGCCTATACATAACAAATGATACTTAAATGATTATCTCGCAACACTCTTTGATTCAATGAGCACTTTGAGTACAGTACACATCGAAGTAGTATAAACCAACGTATTAAGGGTATACTAGAAAAAGTTGACGTTATGAAACCTCACCTCCAAGTAGATTAGTGACAATCCGACAGTGAATTTTGAAGGATCGTGCTATTCCTACAACAGAAACAGTCAATTTATGTTATGAGCACAGTGCTCAAACAGACTCTTGAGGTCGCCACGGCGAACACTGCAACAATTGCGCGAGCACCTGAGAAGGATGACGTCTAAACCTTGATCTAACAATTTGACTTCGACGTACCAGGGAAGCAGGCCATTCAAGAGGTGGAGGTAATAGGTCATGTCCCAGAGTACTTATTTTTCAGAGTACTTATTTTTTTCGAGCACGCACAAGAGTTGTAGATGTGCGCCTTTATGGATCTTTTTTACAACAAGACAGATTTCAAATCTTGCAAAAAATGGAACGATATCGTAATTCTCAATTCGAAATTGAGGCACCCAATTTCCAAGCTGAAAATGATTCGAAAACGCAAGTGGCTCTCGAAAACAAATTGCTGCAGAAGATACTAAAGATCCAATACGTCATGTCGGTCGACTTCGGCCTCCTTGAATCCCATGCTCATTATTAGCTAACAAGTGTTCAGGAGGATATCGATATGCTGAAACAACAGACATAAAAATATATGGATGATGGCGACAGTAACCAGAAGGCAACGGTCGCCATCAGTACAGCCAGCAGTTAGTGTCCATAAGGAAATACAAGAAGTGCTGATGAAAGCGGGTGGCTCATACGAATCTGAGAAGTAATTCCAATTTTACATGATAAAAAATAAATACACAGGAGCACAGTGAAATTCTGGTTTGGACAGGCGGGCACCACACCAATCGATCGGGCAACACAATATGGGTGGGGTATGAATTAATATAACGCAAAATACAGACCGGCTGGTCCCACAGTTGTACTGAAGGAAGACAACTCCGGTTGCATTTTTAGACAACCCCTGATTGTCAGCCCTCAAGTGTAGCAGCGATCTTCACTCTCGAGAAAGACAGAGTCAGCTCGCCAATGAAATTCGAATTCGACATTTCCAAATTGGCAAGTAGAATGCAGCCTTCCAATACATATATGGATATACCAGTAGCGGCCAATTAAGTGATTTAAAACCCTCCTTACGCTGAATCCTCATTCAAATTGGGCAATGACATAATCGTGAGGGGTCAAGTTTGCACAATCCAGTTTCCACAGGCGTAGAGAAACTCTTCCGGCGATGGCTTCCGTACAATCTGCACCTCCCGATCTTGGTATTTGCAATGGCCAAATAGTGTTCGACCGTAAATCCATAGCTATGATCACACCTTTACCGCTACAATCACTCCCTCGAGCTCGCAAGAAATCAGAACTGTAAGGCTTGCCAAACGGAATACTGTATCGGATATACATTTTAATGGGCCAATATGCTATGAAAATATTGACTTGTCCCCTTTCGACTTCACTACAGCTAAGAAAATTACAATACCAACTGCCGCTAAGGCCGGTACTCCTTCGTTTGTTCTCGCATCCGTATGTGAGAGAGATTTAGCAGTCAGGTTTATTATTTCAACTAGACTCCACCAATGGGTGTATAGTGAGATACAAACAATATTATACAGCCAGAATATACTCTGTGCCATACAAAGCATGTTTATAGCGCACCCACCCGCGTGATTTCGCTTTTCTGACCATGTCGGCGCTTATGCTTGTGCTAAATTGGTAGTCATACACACCAAAAAGTATATATCAAATTTCCGACAGGCGGCTCAAGTAGCGGCGGTGAGTGAGGTGAAATTCATGCACTTCGGCAACGGTGATTTCGTACGTTATGCTTACTTCCCACCACACCAGATTTTCAGCAGCTCAGCACATGATCGGTGAGGAGAAATGGTAGCCAATCCTTTGTTGTCAAGGAAGTTCACAAAAACTGTTTCTCGTCGACTAGTTTTAAAATCGACGCTTTTCGCTGAGGTACTACCGTACTAGGGTGAAAGACGTTTTACTCCATGACATGACAGGTTTTCTATCATCCATAATGCTATAGAAGTTCAAGCGAATAGAAAAACGGGATTTCACTCAATATCGCAAACAGTACACTATATTCGAAGTTCCAGCGCCCGAATGAGTTCAGGTTCATACCTGAAATCGTTCTACATTCGATTTATCACCACTCGGCTAATTGTATCCTCTTGTCGATTGCAATGGTGTTGATGTTGAAGAGCTCAATAAACTGCTGATCTAAGATACGGACCTATATGTCAAAAATCTGATGGTCATTCCTACTTCACATACAACGTACGGTGATGAGCAATGACACGAACAAAAGCACAAAGCTTCGCTCAATGCTAATTGTACAACGACCGTTCGCTTAGGACCCAAGGTGGTGAACACCAGGAGGGTTCCATTGTCTGATGCACCTTGTCTCCAATCAAAGTAGAGATAAGATTCAGTGCTTTCACGAAATATTCGATCAACAATTCCGCCTTGAGGCCTGCTAGATTTATCAAAAGCCGATGATAGCGTACCTTGGTACCAGAAGAGCGTTGATATTCATCGAACAAGAAAATCATGGACCACTTCTGCGCCTTTCGCAGACAACCGATCATACAGCCAACTCTTATGTTTTCCTTATTGCAGTGGATCAAGACTGGGTGATTGCGACGATCTGTATTTGACAGAACATTGTGCCAGTGCAAAATTCCTTGACTGGTCAAATGCGAAACCGACGTTACGCTTCATTTTCAACACGACGTATACTCTACCGCATCGACATTCATGATGGAAAGAAGGATCTGCCACCAGTGGTCTGTTTACTTCTCCTATATCGTCTGCGACAACCAGAACCGCAGCTTTTGAATGTATGACTACTCACCTAAGAGTGTGTCCAGCACCTCCGACGCTAGAAATCCGAGTGAATGGTTCCTGCAAAACCAGTGAAAAATAGTATGTACTTGTTAGAGATGGGCGGTGCGTCAAGTCTGGCAAAGACACATTTACGTACAAAGCGACTCTCGTAAAATTTAGCGCACCAATATCAACAACAAGAGCGTGAACCACACTGACAGTTGTCTACCATATTGTCAACGATGGGCATGTGGACGAGGCGGATGTCTTCTGCCTCGTAAAATCTACATTTAGGTTTTCGATGTCTGAAAAAGACATCTGTGGTACGATTAAATTCGCAAAAGATGACGAGTTTCGAAAGACAAACATTCGTGCTCACGGCTGTTCACAGCGACAACTTTAGTTCCAGACGAAGAAAATGGATTCAAACTATGATACAGCAACTGACGAGCAATCTAGAATGGGGTTGTGGGACTGGACGGGAGAAAAGGTTCTTCATCGCACATACACTACTGTGCGCAGGCCTAGCTTCCGCAGAAATGAGAAATTTAGAGGTGGAACCAACAGATTGCGTGCAACCAGGGACTAGAAATTAATAACCAAGGATGGAGATGGGGTTTGTTTCTTTGAGTATTTCAGTACTAGCAAGAATCCATAATTGTAACCATCGATGAAATGTCTTATACCTACAGTACTGTATTCTGTTATATCCATGCACAAGTGAAGAACAGATGTACCAGGGTTTGTAGTATATATTTTGCAGACAAATCGTCGGCGTGAGTAGAAAAAATTGTACAATACAGCTGCAGATTGCAGAACCGTTTGAAGCTTATACAAAAATGATTATTATATTAGATTGGAGGCGCGCCTACTATATTCTCATTACCAAAAGAAGCATTTCATGGGGGTGGCCCATATCTCGACAGCATGCTGAAGACATTTGTCACTATACCTCAAATAATTAATACAAACAATAACTACCACTAAAAAAAGAAAAAATAAGCGATGCGCACTACGATCTACTACAGAGTACACTCAGCGACATCCAAATGTATATCTACAC
>LUCW03002232.1:155000-156006 GCA_001586965.3 Sphaeroforma sirkka | reverse complement strand
CACAAACACAAACACACACATTACACACACACACACACACATTAAAACATACACAAACACAAACACATTACACATATTACACACAATATTACACATACACACACACACATTAACATACATACATTACACACACATCATTACACACAAACACACACACACACACACACCTACGCACCCATCTACCAACACACATGCACACATGCGCTACACAAAACACACACACATACATACACACACAAACACAAACACACACACACACATACACAAACACACACACACACACACACACATATATATATATATATACATATAAGTCCACTCCTCCACACCCACACCTCTACGCACCCATCTACCAACACACATGCACACACATACACAAACAGACAATACATACATACACACACAAACACAAACACAAACACACACACACATTATATTATATATATATATATATATGTAATGATAATAGTGAACTATAAAGATAACAATAATATAGTAATATATATATACACATCACACAATATCACACACGCACACATCATAACATATTATATATATATATATAATAATAATACACACACATATATATATATATACATAATACATCACACACAATATCATATATATATACATACATACATATTACATATATAATATATTGACATATATTATTGCATTGTTATTTACGCATGCATGCATGCATGCACATATTACATACATACATATACATTACATTGTCATCATCATCATCATCATCATCATCATCATTATATATATATATATATATTACATACTATATATTATATTATCATTATCATACATATTACACATATTACACATTATATACATACATACATCACACATCATAATCATTGCAAGGTTATTACATATAAACATATAAACATATATGTATATATATATTATGTATATTATTGTATGTTATTATACATATATATTGATATGGTTGCATTATTATTACATATTATACATTGCTATTATACATTTT
>LUCW03002232.1:130000-150000 GCA_001586965.3 Sphaeroforma sirkka | reverse complement strand
GGAATGTGATAATTGATCTTTCATCTGTACGGTTCCTCACCATTCCCTGCCCTTGAAGTGAGGGATATAGATCAAACATATATATATATGCCTACACATACCAAGGCACCGCAACAACACCCCAAACCAATAAATTGAGGTCTATTGAGAAGTACCCTGTCAAGGCTACAGTGGTGTTGGCGTGCAGAATAATCAAGCTCATGCAATCCAACACTAGCAGGCGATATATCAATCACCCTGGTTGGTCTATCAACCGAACACGTGGTGACGCACAAGCACATGCTTTCCTAGCACGATTCTATGTGACATAATATATAATAGATATATGTGCGACAACAGACAACAATACGTTGTCAGCAACTCACCCCCGCAACGTGTACAATCACGTACTGATGATCTCGAGCGGAAGAGTGGCTGGTACGGCTATAGGTATCACAACCCACACTCGGTTTACATAAGAATAACTTGTATATATCTGATTGAACCCTACTACGCACTCGAACACGAGTAGATGATATCACAGCAAGACTAAGTAGTTTAAAAGCCGGCACCAAACCCGTGGACCCTGCTTCCCTGACGCTGGAGGCGCGATTGGCGAATCTCAATGAGAATTCTTACTATGTGCGACACCATGGAAGTGGGGCGGCCTTGGGGAGCACAGCACAACCGAAACAGACTGTGTATTTGGTGAGTGGCTCGGGTGAGAGAAGAAAGTGTGTTCGAGGATATGTGTAGGCATGTATGGGTGTATGTTTATGTGTGTATGATGTTGTTAAGAATGGTTTTTTTGTTTTTGTGTGTGGATGTGCGTTGTATGTATATGTCAGAGCGGACTGTGAATTACACAAACTGTGGCCATTGCGAACATACGGTGTATGTTACAATGCTATATACATACATGTAGTATATTTGTATACACGTACCGTATTCGCTACAGAGAAATGTATCGAGGGTGTATGCTACAATACTATATATATACATGTAGTATTTCTGTATATACTTATCGTATTCGCTGCAGAGAAATGTATCGAGAGTGAGCATACGGTGTATGTTACAATGCTATATACATACATGTAGTATATTTGTATATACTTATCGTATTCGCTACAGAGAAATGTATCGAGGGTGTATGCACATGCGGTCATATATACTGGCTCATACCATGAGCAAAGTGTTTTTATGATACATCACGCCAAATGAGAAGTTGCAGCTTGGCTGGCTCCCCTAAGGGTTCTAGGGTTTCAGGGTTTCAGGGTTCTACCTAGGACAGGAACATATGTTCGATGTTTGATGGTACTAATTGGCGAGGGGGCGGTATCGCGGAA
Organism: Sphaeroforma sirkka; assembly: GCA_001586965.3. NCBI lineage: Eukaryota > Ichthyosporea > Ichthyophonida > Sphaeroforma > Sphaeroforma sirkka. The sequence continues at coordinate 148,675 of LUCW03002232.1, read as the reverse complement.
TTGGTAAAAACTGGTAGGAAATGAATCGCCATAAAACCAAAACCGTCCGCTCAGTGAGTGTCTCTGAGGTGGGAGATTGCAATCTGCCCGTTCTCTTCAGGTGTAAATATACAGTGTCTCTAAGATGGAGATTGCAATTAGCCTATCCTCTTCAGGTGCAGGTGTATAGTGTTTGTTTAGTACGTCAAGTGTCCGCGTCTGGCTAGAACCTCAAAGAGTGGATGTAGTACGAAGCTGTATATGTTATGAAGTTCATGTGGCTTCTGGAAAACGTATACAGCCAAAGGGGCCCTCCTACAGGATTCTCCAGTAGGGGTTCGCATTTTTTCAGTTTCTTCGTATATACATCCAATTAACGTGTATTTATATTTGTAGAATTCGTTTATTCAGGATTTCCTAGTTCGTCGAGAGTGGTACTGTACGCCGGGTGGTGTATTGCTATGTTCTTATATGGGTTACGGTCGTATAATTTAGGGTTTCAAGATGGGGGGGGGGGGTTGCCAACTATTCCATATGTGGAAAATAAGCCAAATGTAGATGTATTGTCTATCCGTAGATCTATACCTTTTTATGAAAAATATATTTACAGATATACAAACACACACACACACACACACACACACACACACACACACACACACACACACACACACACACACACACACACACACACACACACACACACACACTCACTCACACACACACACACACACACACACACACACACACACACACACACACACACACACATACATATATATATATATATATATATATATATATATATATATATATATATATATATATATATATATATATACACATACACACATACATATATATATATATATATATATATATATATATATATATATATATATATATATATATATATATATATATATATATACTACTGGCATACCTTAATGAACTTATTATCGCAGCCGCCAACCACAAATATGAATGTGGAAGACGAGATAGAAGCACTTCTCAGGGAGGCAAAAGACGCTGCGGAGATAGAGAACGTATGTAGCATCGTGGGAGCCAAATGTTGAATATTCACGCTCACACTGCTTGTTTTTTCAGTTTTGTTCTGTTTGAGTGTGCATTCAAAACGCTTGATATGTTAAAGACTGTGTGATGTAGATCGAAGCGCTTTCCAATTTGCTATACAATAACGTATACCATGAGCACTAATATACGTGTGCACTTGTTCTGGCGAGTGATTTAGTAGGGGTTTTAAATTTCCAAAGGGGATGTGTGGTCCAAGAGTAGGTTTTTGTATAGGTACTTTGGTTGTTAGAGTTTAGGTTGGTATACTCTGTCTTCTCTTAACTATTCTGGTATCGTAGCGTGACTAAGTGCGTTCGCCCTCGCCCACATATATTGTTAGCCTGCCACCCGAAGTTACAACCAACGATACAAAATAGGGCGTTTCTAGCTACAGTGGATTATTATAATTTTTATCTGAGTTAGATTGACAGGCTACAGGGTTTTCAAACATTCTGTCCTCCCTAACGTTTCAATATGACAGCGTAATCAAGAACGCTCGCCGTCGCCCACATATGTCTTAGAGATGCCACCGGAAAACTCATCAGGCGATCAGGAGACCTCGCATGCGAAAGGTCTGTGGCCCTCTATTGGCAGGAAGAAGGCCAAGAAAGAACACGGTATATTTGCGAATGGTACATTTTACGATTTCAGAGGTTTCTGTGTTTTGTATGCCGAATGGGAGGGGATACTGGACTGATCATCATTTCAGCAGTGAAACTGCCAATAAGGAACAGGATGTATGCGAGTCCTTGGGGTTGAGAATCAGGGGCTTAGGACGAAAAGGAAAGTGGAGACTAGAATTTTCGGGATCCAGTACCTGAGTTTGGCAGGACCATGACTTCTCACTAGCAGTGAAACCACCAAAAATGAACAAAGTACATGCGGGCATATTGGGTTTTGCATTTAGAAAGTCCTGAAGTTTTGGTTTTTTTGGTGAATAGGGGTTTAGAGGAATTGATTGTTCGGGGTTGCGGTCCAGAGTTGGGACGAGAGTATGGCATCACATAAGCTGTACAGGAAAAAGGTACAAAGCACGTAGACCAAGCATATGCTCGCTGGGGCTTTCCTTATTGGTGTATAGCTTCAAAGTACGCCATACCACTATCCGAACAACGCACAGGAATACGCAGACGTTGCCTGTCGGTTGGCACTTGTCATCTCTCGAATCTCAAGTAATGGTACTCAGTCGAACACCATATGAATACTACAAACAATATTGCAGCGGCTACTTGCGAACATGCAACTCAATTGGTTTGAAGCCCGCATTGGTTGATTTTACTCGATCATAGTGCAAATATGTGCAGTCGACTTATCGAACGGAATAGCAGCTGGAGTTATTGAAGCTCGGACGTGCTCATACCTACCCCAATCACTAATGCGCACTACAGATCATTTGCCATAAATTTACTTGTGATGACGCAACTCAATTGTTTTGTAGCACGATACGCCTGTTCCCGCTCAGACATGCATTTTGTAAGTAATGTGTAGTCAGGCTTTTGACCGAGTAGCAAAATTGGGTTTGGGGATACTGATAAACTTGTACCCACACCGCAGATGAGGTACAGAAGCTGCTTGCGGACGTGGCGAAGGCCAAATCCGAACTGAGTAGAGCTCACGAGGATTACAAGGATGCTCATCAAAAGAAATCCAAGAAAAATAAACGAAAGAGTGAGAAAACCCCCGCGGGGGTTGACCGGGGAGACGATGCAAGTGACAGCAGTGATGAAGGTGTTGTAACGTTCTGAGTGCACGTACACATGTGGATAAACGTATTGCGAGTGGTTGTGTTTAGTTCCTTAACCCTATCCCTGTCTTGGGTGATAGTAGCGAACTTTGATAGAAGAATTAATTACTCAGTGTAGCACTGGGTGCTGGTTTATGCATGTACGCATGTGATTATCTACGAGTGGATATTTATAATGCTGTATGCATCGCCGCAAGTATGCAGTGCCAGTTGGTTGTATGGTATCGTCGTCGGTGTACGCTTATCCAACTCAATGTATTCAATTCCGATTAGATATGTAACCTGTGGTGCGTGTGTGTACAGGCTCGTTGTCTTGCACTCAAAAGCTATACCCATGGGTCTTGCCTGGTCTTATGATACTATTCTGGTTATAGATTGCTGCATATCTCGTATGCGTTGATTCTGTTTACTAGGCTACAGGCTTGTAGCTTGTAGTCAATTCAAAGTAAGTAAATCAAAAAAGGTATTGAAGGTATATACAAAGAAACAATTATACACTGAGGGAGTTCATAGCTCATACGACTTGGCCTCAGAGGTAAGTACTACAGAAACAACATGCGAGGTGATCAGTATGTATGAGAATGTTCCGAAAGTGTGACCAGGAGTTCTCAACGGACGTGTAGGATATCTACAGATATGTTGCGCTTGTTATGGTACCGGACAAGAGTGATGAAGAGCTATGTACTTAAGAATATCGATATGTATGTTTACATGTATCTACATTCACACACACACACACACACACATACATACATACACACACACACACACGCACACACATATATGTAAATATATATGTGTATTTGCAGCTGAGGAAGTAGGTCGGGTATTGAAAGAGGTGGAGGATATGAAGAAGGCGGGGCTGCTGGACGATATCTCCGACAGCGACAGCGAGGTGTCTGACGACGATGAGGAGATAGGTGTGTTATATATATATATATATATATATATATATGGGAAGCCACAAGTATGGTGTAGATTGTACATATGCAAAAAGGATTTACGTTTAAAACTATTTTATCGCGTGGTTAATTGGCTTGCTGGAGTATTTGCCAATAGCGACAGCGAAGCAACACTTTCTGCGACGACCAGGAGACAGCTGTGCTGATGTGGATACGTTCCATACTTTCGAACGAGCTTATGACATATTTAAGCATACATACACGTGTTGCTATACAACTTATCATGTGTTTAATGCATGCTATGCTTTGTTGGTGGATTAGCAACCTGTCAGAAGCCCCATTTGCGTACGCCTGCAGGCGATGGGACCTTTCGGAAAGGGTTTTAGGGTTAGGTTAGTTGAGCAGATAGCTCAGCACTAGCATATGATCCATACACAACCGGGAAGAAGTGAGTGCAGGATGACACTAATCAACACTATACGGGCAGAATGGTAGTTCGGTCGCCTTTTCATATAGTGTTTGTAAATATTTGGTAAATATTCAGGATTGTACGTGATAGCGTGTACGTATATTTGCGGCCTATGTATGTGTGTGTATGACTGGGACTGTACGCGATTGGGTGTGTATGTATATGTGGTGTATGTGAGTGTTTAATGAACAAACATCAAACCGTGTATAGAGTTTGTAGCCTGTGACTGGTGACTGTGTGGCGAGTGTTGTACGACGCACAGTATTATCTCCTGACGATCCCATCCCAATCCTGTCATTCTTTTCTCTCACGGGATTTGTTTCTGAATCGACATCATCCCAAAACATCGAAATCGTCTGTACTAGTATATTTGTACACAGACGACATTCTTATATATCTTCGCTGTATTCGTACTGTGTATCAATCACACAGATCCGTGGTGTATCATCTGCAACGCCGATGCCACACTGCAGTGTAAAGCAGGCTGCGGACTGTTTTGTGCGCCGTGTTTTCTGGGAACCCACAGCGCGGGTGACCCCTACGACAGCACCTTCCGAACACACAGGAGCACACCTTATAGAATACAGGACTACTTAATTGGTAGGAAGGGGAGGGTGACGAAGAGGAAAGCCGTAAGAGCTGTGTGAAAAGGGCGATATACACAAAGACTATAACAATTACATGTACACATATGCAATAAATTCTATATTTAGCTTTAGTTCAGTTGGATGGAAGGCTTTAGAAAAGTATGCTATTCGTTTTGATAGTGAATGTCCCCAAGATCAGATTTAGTGGGATCCTGAAGTATAAATGCCAACTGAGTTATGATGTTCCTCCGGTCGCAAACTTGTATGGGCTCTTGGCCAGGGGCCAACTCTGCACATTTGGCGAAAACAAAATGGGCTTTTGTCCGATGTATTTAAGTATCGGTGACACTGCTGTATATTGAAAATGAAAGGTGGTAATCAAGAGACCCAAGACAGTGGTAATGCTGTGTATGAATGCGATGCGTGATATATTTTCTTACAAATCCACAAATTAAATGAATGCGATGCGTGGTATCTTTCTTACAAATCCACAAATTAAAAGTTTAAAGAATATCTTAAACGAGTACGTTCTGCAGAACCTCATATGTGAGAATACGAGCGAGCAGACGAAGGTCAGAAAATGGATCTAAAGCGACATTAGTACTGTTGCATTCTGAAGATTGAACCAACCACGCAGAGCAACTGATCAGTCCGGAAAAATCTTTGTGATAGGTAATGAAGGAGGTGCACACGGATGCTTTGCACTATTTTAATGATTGTGTACTAGTGACGGCTGTTTTCTATTGAGATATCAATGTTTATTGAATTAAATATTGATTATCATTTTATATATTTGTATATATTTATTATGTCCTTTTTCTAAGAGGACTAAAGTTATGGTACCGATTTAAGCCATTGAACGTACGCCAGCTTTAGCACCGAATAGAGCTGGGATCTCTTCAAGTGGCACTCCCTTGGTTTCCTTGATGAAGAAAATGACAAATGCCAAATTAATGCAGTTCAATCCACCGAACACGTAGAACGTTCCGGGGGTGGACCAGCCCATCATATAAGGGGTGATGAAGACGATAATGGCATTGAACAAGTACTGCCAGAATACAGCGAAGGACATGGCTTTATCCTTCTCTCTCATAGAGAAGATCTCAGAGGGATAAATCCAAGGGATCATACCCCAGGCCAACTGGAAACCGAAACCGTACACGCACACCATAACCATGGTGATGTAGCCGTTCCAATCTAGTTGTAGAGACACCGCCCAGGATGAGAGGAGGTCCCATAATGAAAGTAGCCATCAACAATTGCCTGCGACGTCCTCCAATCTTGGAATCGAGCAAACCTAGACCAACGGCACAACCGAATACCATGACAGCATTCCAGATCATGTTGAATAGGAAAGGATCATCCATGCCGATGGCAGCAAATATGGTAGAGGCATAACCAAGGAAAGCATTTACACCCGTCAACTGCTGGGCTATCTACAAGAAGACACCAATCAACATACGCTTGCGCAAGTTAGAGTCGGAGAAAAGATCTCCGTAAGATACAGTACCGGCTTCCTCCTCTGCCTTCAACTGCTCATAGATTTTCTGTGCTTCGGCAGTGATATCTCCACCACGGATCTTGGTAAGTAGCTCAGCTCCTTCATCGTATCCCTTCTTGCTCATTGCAAACCGTGTAGATTCTGGTGTGAACCAAATGGCAACAGCAATAACAACACCGGGGATGGCGGGAAGCATGAGACCCAAGTGCCAGTTTATGATGAATAAGGTCACAATTGTGGCGATGAACGAACCATGCACAACATTCATCTGGAACATTGATCCAGTCATTCCACGGATTCCAGGGTGGCAATCTCAGAGTTGTACATGGGCAACGCAAAGCAGCATAAACCTACTCCGAATCCAGTGAGGAAACGAGCAGCGAAAAAAACACCAACAACGTCGAATGACAGAAGAGAGGAGAATAGACAACCTATGATGGTGACAATCGCACCAACACAGATACACAAGCGACGACCAAATCCATTGGTCAGGAAAGGACCTACAAGCAACCCACCAGCAGCGGCTCCCAATGTGATTAAAGTAGCACCCCACAGAACGAAGTCGTTGTGCCACGCACTGTTGGCAGCTACAAGCTCACCACAGCACGCCATATCATCAGTAATGCCACTAGAAATGCAAGCCTGTTCAGTGGCGGCGGTACCAGCACACGATTCTTCAGTGCCGAGTCCACAGGTATTCTGAGTTCCGTAGTCGTGACCAAGGCACCAGTGCTCTTGGAAGTCTGGGAAACTCTGTACATTACCAAAGTTACCTTGATCCAGACCAAACGTCATGGCTCCCAACATGGCAACAAACACTGCGATGTAAGTCAAATTGTTTGGCATGGCATCACGAGCGGCTGAGTAGTCCTGTTCGGAAACTTCTGTAGCAGAGCCCCCCAAGTGGGTGGTTGACTCCAATTCGTTCTTGTTTTCCATACTGTTTGATATGAAGTACAAGATCTTGGTTGGTATTTTTGTGTTTGAGAGTGAAATGAACACAAAGAGCTCTATTTGTACATGTTCGCTTAAACACCTTACTGTTTTAGACAGTTGCTTTTCACTCGAAAGCCATGCCGCAAAATTTCACATGTGTGCATTGGGCAAGGAGATTATTGATATGGTTTCCGCGTGCCAGAAATCGGTGGTTCGCAGAATGTAGGTGCTCGCTGATACAGGGAGCCATAGTTTGAATGTATTTTGTTGAAACAAATATATAAAATTATACTTTTGTTTTCAAAAAAAACAGAATTCAGAATAAATATATTTTTCCAACCCCTTCTTCTTTCAGGTTCAAGATTATTCATAATTGAAAATTCCATCTTTCAAATCCTTGCCTCTACTTGTTATGAGATTTTGTATAAACAGAAAGATAAACAGAAAGAAAAAAGTGGTTGTTTTCATAAATAGGAGCAAGTGGAGGCTGTGAAGTCGCTATAGAGAAGCGTATTCTTTGCTAAAAAATTGGGTTCAAAAGGTATATAAATATCACCAGTCCCACAAGTAGTGACGAGTCGTCATCATTTCAAAATTCTGGCCCAGATGTTTTTTTGAAACGATGATGAGACGTCACTGTTCTCAACGTGCGTCAGTTAACCCTTGTTTCCTTTTGAAATATTCATTTAGGCCGGGCGGAGTTTATCGGAATGGATGCAGCGTTGAATTTCCGTCCAAAACCATACGTGACACGGTTATATTTCACAAAATTTGTCAAGGCAACACATAAACAAAAATTGAACAGCTACCAGCTAACTCAAACACGTATACACAGGGTATTCTATTATGGTTAGGGGACATCTCGGATTACCAAACCCCAACCATATCTCATACATACATCCACAGCACCAAAGGCGTGAAGGAGAATTCTATCCTATCAACGAGTATCACATGCAACACACATTCCACAGTGACTACAACACGAGCATGCATCACAATGGACACATTGATGCTCACAGAGACAATGCTAATCGTTACCACCCATATACATATCTACCGACAGTGCCTCCTATCTATCATAGAGAGTATTCACAGAATAACATCGAGCCAGTCGGAATCAGCAGTACACGTTAGCACTAATTTGGGAGATCTCGACCTTTCGATGGAGGATGCATCAGCTATTTGTAAAGTATGTTTTTAAAGCAACAGATATTGATGAACGGTATAGTATATGCAAGGGCACTGTATGTTTGACATGCAGTGATGTCAATCGGTTCTCAAATGTTCGTTGTTGTCATATGTGCACACGATGTGTGTCATGCTTCAAGGTAAGAACGTTGAACATAAGTGCGATTCGTGCAATCTAAGCGTGCATCCATTTGAGCCGTGTTCTGTGAAATCTGACGACTCGGAGGGTTATGGAGCTACTGCTACTTGTTCTTCATGCGCTGCTAACATAGCAGCAAAAACACAAGATAAGCACGTTTCCAATACCACATCAATAGTACATACACATGCATCAAGCGATGCTACACAGATTAGCAACGAGATGTCTAATGCTAGTTCTACTACAAAAGCACCCAAAACTAAGACTACAACTAAGGCTAAAAATACAACTAAGACTAGGGCTACAAATAGTAAGAAGACTAACGATAAGTTGGGTACTGTGAAGAAAAGAGGGAAGGGATTGAGTATGCCTGACCCCAAAGTTCGAACTGAAAAGCAACAGATGCGCATAGAGAAGGAGACAGATAGTTACGAGAACGAACTAAAGGAATGGATTGTAGATAAGCAACCTAAGGTGAAGATAGTATATGAAGATCAATTCGTATCTACACACATGGGCCACAGATCCCAATTGCATGCAAATAGTGTTAAGCAGCGAATAGATGCCATGGGTTTAGCAAAGAATGCAGAAGGTCGTGTAGACGGCGCTAGCGTGTTCTTGATGCTGGCAGAGGATATAATGTGAAAGATGATGGCATGGTTAAACTCGTCTATTAGATTAGCACGGTCAGAGGTAACTAATGATCCTGAAAGATTAACTAATGTAGAAGACTGGGAATTACAAGCCTTTCTAGCACAACATTTTGTGTACGGGCTTTTAGGACTAACCAAAGATAGTAGTAGACAAATCTTGGAATGGTGGTCAGAGAAACACGGTGAACAAAGGGGAGCTAGTGACGCTATACTATCTATAGAGCGATATAATTACATACTTCACTACATCAAGGGATTCAACCCCGCTGATCATCCTAATAGATGGGATACCGTGCAAAACATCAGGGAGTTTGAGTACGATGCGTTCGCTAAGAGCGTGAGAGTGTTTTTCACTGATAGTGTTATATTGACACTTGATGATGAGCAAACTGGCTCTAGGGCCAATGACATAGCACAAAAGTCTAAAGCAGACAGGAAGTCCAAAACATGAGGATTTAAGTCTGATGCAATTGCTTGCGCAATGTTCTACTCTGTATTAATTGTCCGATTCCACGAAAGAGGATACAAGCAAACCAGGGCGATTCAAGAGTGCTTCGACCGGTTGACGAAATCATACATATCAGGTCGAACTGTGGGTGCCGCGCAGGTATGTGCATGTATGTTATTGTATAAGTGTGTATGTATATCCAAGTTATTGTATAAGTGTGTATGTATATCTACGTTCTTGTATATGTATGTATGTGTATATATTTATGTATGTGTATATACGTTTATGTATTTATAAGTATGCTCTTGTATCAATATGTATGTACATTTAGGTTCTTGCATATGTGTGTATGTGCATGTATGTTTCTGTATGTATATGCAAGTTTATGTTTGCATAAGAATGTCCATCCTTATATGTGCAAGTACAAGCCTGTATGTAAACATACACTCTTGTATGTGCACATACAACTGCTATCAGCGTATTACTACATATAAAAATTAAATATATTTTTATTTAAAACAATTATATAAGATAGACATATTTTTCTTTAAAATAAATAATCATATCTTTATTAAAAACTTACCAGCTATCAGCGGACAGAGGGTACGGGGATAAGAACTTGTGGACAACGATGGCTAATATATAAACCCTAAATATAGGGACCAGTGCTGATAGCTCACACAAATATCCGGAGCGTTTCCATGTTGAAGACTATCCAGGTATGGGGGATACCATCGTAAGCGCCTCTATGACCTTAAAGACGCCCACAAGTAATGTATCAACTTCTGCACAGTTGCATGCATTTGCCGTAAGGCAAATGCCACGCAAAAAGGAAAATCACAACACCCCTTGTGACATATTGCGTTTCAATCAAGTACCCTAATGCTAACGCATTGAAAAGCACCTATGTAGCTGTTAAAAAACCTCGGCCATCCTCAGAGGTGATATCAAAGACTCTTCTGACCAGAAGAGATTGGCCTATACCGATCAGCTGATATATTGTCTATTGAGGAGCAGCTGTTAGTATCTGTCACACCATTGACGTGTGCACAGAGAACTAACGAATGGTTCAAGCTGCGGCTACTTATGATTACAGGTACGTTAGGTCAAGCAATAGCGCTCAAGTGCCCTGCCACAAGGAAGTTCCTAGCTCGAAGTGGAAAGGGAAGAACAGAATCAGTGTTAGATGTGCCATGTGCTACTACTCCTGAACTACTCCGCAGCCTCGATACACAAGCAAGAAAAGGTCGGTCGATCGATGACGATGAGTTTGTAAACACGATGTCTTCGTATATGAGAGATGTAAGGGAATCAACAGAAGAAGAAGGTTCCGATAGTGAAATGGAGCCGCCATATACAGACGTATGTTGTTCTCTTGCCTGCGATTATTCTTTAGTATTAATATTAGAATATAGATGTGTAATATGTACTGTATTGTGAGTGACATTGTAATTTTATTCAATTATTGTATAGGAAATCCCGACAGATGAAGAACTAGCTTCGGTCGCCCGCCAACTTGTGGATTCTTCATACGGGCGTCATTTTTCGACAGAAGCCATGAAACTAGGAACAAAGAACGAAGTGTTCATCCTGGCTCTCCTTTCCAAAGGCAAACTGGTACAGTCAATTTATGACATTGGTCTTGTGTGCATGAAAGTCCATGGATTGGAGTGTCAGCTGACGGTGTAGCTGTGTTGTATCCTCCCACATCTCGGCAATACACTGTCACAAGTAGTGTAGAGATAAAAACGGTCGTGGCACAGAGTACAATTAGTAAGCGTAGTACAGTGGCAAGAAAATACGGAGTGTACTTTCCTTGCACTGTAGGCGACGATACATGGTTCGATGCAGTGTCATATGCATATCGTGGTCAGATTATCCAGCAAGCTATGGTGCTAAAATTGGAAAATGTGTTGTTAGTTTATGCCACGATGAACGGTATTATCTATCAAGTTCTGATCTCGGTACCCAGCGAGATCAGTTCTGCATACTTCAAAGCACTCGATAGATATAGCAGTGTACTTAGCTGGGCACACAATGGTACCAAATGCCCATCTTTCTATAGTGATCATGACAGACTAATATTGACTTCTCATTTACCTGTGTGGCGTGCTATGCATGAGAAAATCAAATCCTCCGGATTATTTTATCCCCTAAATGATCTTAAATCTGGGGTGGCTAAATTGTAGTGTGATGAAACCAGGTGTGGATAAAAGCACACAGTACACGGAAGTGCTATGTGCTTCTAATACCGCAATGAAATTCTAACAGAAACTGGTTACACGTGTATTTGAACAGCTGTTCATAAATGCATTTATCGCCACACGTATACAATGGGTTTATAGTGAGGAGGACGCCTGGGATCTTAAAGCATTTAGGAAGAAATGCTCCAAGATATTACCCCTGACAAAGTTCGTCGAACATGCATGCTCTAGTCTAAAAAGGGTTTAGTAAGGCTTTTATGTCGCGTTCACGACATCAGGATGGTATTTTAGCAATGCAACGGCTAATTCACGAGCTGGGAGCAGCCACCGTGTCAAGAATGAATATTAGACAGCCGGCTATAACGATTAGTCCTGCAGAAGTTAAAGAACATGTTGCAAGTTTGAAGAACTATAGAACTAGCCAAGCGTTTTGTCGTGACGTACGCCTAAATGCAATGCGGACAGATAACGGGGAACATCTCGTGGGGTTGGTTGGCGTCGAAGGTGAAGCAGCTTCCAGGATGAATGGAATAGTATCTCGAGATGCTTATAGAAGATGTATTGTATGGGGGTGCAAAAATCACACTGCACAGACGTGCACGTGTTGCCAAGTTTGTCTGTGCATGCGAGCAATGGTGGGTAAACGCAAGACATGCTTTGAGCTATTCCACGAGCCAGGGTACAACGGCAGCTTGAAGCAGTACAATGATATTATGGAATAAAGTATATGGGCAAAATGCCTTTTAAAATAAAAAGTTGTATTAAAATATTTATTGAAAAAAAAAAGGCTGAAATTGTCAAAAATGGACGGTCCCCATGCTTGCGTTTTGGCACTTTATTTTTTATTTTTCTTAATAATAATCAGGTATAATTTTGAACTATTAGAATAGGAATTCCTAAAAAGAAAACAAAATCCTGAAATGGGACTTGATTCTTTTATAAGAATCATGACTCATTTGGTTTCAGGAAGGTGATGACTCGTCACTATTTGAGCGGTGCCAGAGATTTTGTACCAGAGTCGGGTCATGTTGGTTTTATTTACAATACGAGAAAATTCAGTACATATTGACGTAATAGTGACGACTCGTTATTATTTGGCCTGGGACTGGTGATATATAGGTTAGACGGGTGGGGCAATCAGTTGGGCACTGGAGGTTGCCGTTTTTGCCTTTTGGGGGGGGGCGCGGGGGAGTTAAATAGTCCATAAAAAACCCAACACATAAATTATATTGAAATAATGACTCTCTTTTTTTTCAAAAAGATATTAAATATATAAATCAAATAGGAAAGCCATGGAATTACTCTGTTTCCCTCTTGAGAGCCGTGTCTCATTACATAGTGTCTATAGACTCTCGAGTCTTGACTCCTTGTCCTATCAGCTTTTAGAGTTTTTTTTAAACAAAACACACTTATACGAGTACTTTATTTTTTTCTACTCACAATGTTCGCCTAATATAGTAACTATTTGTTTTTAAAATAAATATGTACCAAATAAATTACATTTTCAAAATTGGATCGTTTTTGAAAATAAAACTTCGTAACTGTCGGAGCAGATTTCAAAAACTCATCTGTTGTCTCAGGGACTCAGTATTTATGTATCTGCCTTACATAAACAAAAAGTATAAGAGCACGAGAGAGTCGCACTAGTAAGTATGTAGTATGTAGCATATGTACTATGTACTATGTAGTGTGTTCAGTTGTTCACTGTTCACTGAGTTCAGTCGTCAGTGTAATATACCTCGCAGGCTCACGGCCCCTAGTGCACCTCTCTACAGATCTACAGTCTACTCTAGAGAGTTGAGTCTCTGTCCTCTAACAATCTCTATCCGGCTCTGCCTCTGTCTGACTCTCACGACTCTCGACCGAGTCTGAGAGTCGCTGAGTCTGTTTGTCATTTGCATTTTGCGGTGTACTTCCCACAGTAAAACTCTGCAAAACGAAAAAAATACCAAGCTGGTCGCAGCCATATCGAAAATATTTCTTCCGTCACATGTTGACTTTTGAAATACATCGTAAACAATCGACTATTTTTGCATATTTATTTTGCGGGTTCAGAATTAAATAATTATCAATAACAAAAAAAAATCGAAAGCCATTGTACTGAGGTAAATACATTGTTCAAGCGAATATTCTACACAGGACAAGCTTCGTTTCAGATTTTATTAACAGGCTATAAAGATTTGTACCAGTAATCTACTTCTACAATTACTCAAGTGCCGCACAAGCAGTATATAAAATGAAAGTTCATGTTTGTAATTTAGTATCAAATTTAAATACAACTGGTTGAGATTTCACTCATACACGCTATGGAAAAGAAAGACGAATTGGAGTCAACCACCCACTTGGGGGGCTCTGCTACAGAGGTTTCCGAACAGGACTACTCAGCCGCTCGTGACGCCATGCCAAATAATTTGACTTACATCGCAGTGTTTGTTGCCATGTTGGGAGCCATGACGTTTGGTCTGGATCAAGGTAACTTTGGTAATGTACAGAGTTTCCCAGACTTCCAAGAGCACTGGTGCCTTGGTCACGACTACGGAACTCAGAATACCTGTGGACTCGGCACTGAAGAATCGTGTGCTGGTACCGCCGCCACTGAACAGGCTTGCATTTCTAGTGGCATTACTGATGATATGGCGTGCTGTGGTGAGCTTGTAGCTGCCAACAGTGCGTGGCACAACGACTTCGTTCTGTGGGGTGCTACTTTAATCACATTATTGGGAGCCGCTGCTGGTGGGTTGCTTGTAGGTCCTTTCCTGACCAATGGATTTGGTCGTCGCTTGTGTATCTGTGTTGGTGCGATTGTCACCATCATAGGTTGTCTATTCTCCTCTCTTCTGTCATTCGACGTTGTTGGTGTTTTTTTTCGCTGCTCGTTTCCTCACTGGATTCGGAGTAGGTTTATGCTGCTTTGCGTTGCCCATGTACAACTCTGAGATTGCCACCCTGGAATCCGTGGAATGACTGGATCAATGTTCCAGATGAATGTTGTGCTTGGTTCGTTCATCGCCACAATTGTGACCTTATTCATCATAAACTGGCACTTGGGTCTCATGCTTCCCGCCATCCCCGGTGTTGTTATTGCTGTTGCCATTTGGTTCACACCAGAATCTACACGGTTTGCAATGAGCAAGAAGGGATACGATGAAGGAGCTGAGCTACTTACCAAGATCCGTGGTGGAGATATCACTGCCGAAGCACAGGAAATCTATGAGCAGTTGAAGGCAGAGGAGGAAGCCGGTACTGTATCTTACGGAGATCTTTTCTCCGACTCTAACTTGCGCAAGCGTATGTTGATTGCTGTCTTCTTGCAGATAGCCCAGCAGTTGACGGGTGTAAATGCTTTCCTTGGTTATGCCTCTACCATATTTGCTGCCATCGGCATGGACGATCCTTTCCTATTCAACATGATCTGGAATGCTGTCATGGTATTCGGTTGTGCCGTTGGTCTAGGTTTGCTCGATTCCAAGATTGGAGGACGTCGCAGGCAATTGTTGATGGCTACTTTCATTATGGGACCTTCTCTCATCCTGGGCGGTGTCTCTCTACAACTAGATTGGAACGGCTACATCACCATGGTTATGGTGTGCGTGTACGGTTTCGGTTTCCAGTTGGCCTGGGGTATGATCCCTTGGATTTATCCCTCTGAGATCTTCTCTATGAGAGAGAAGGATAAAGCCATGTCTTTCGCTGTATTCTGGCAGTACTTGTTCAGTGCCATTATCGTCTTCATCACCCCTTATATGATGGGCTGGTCCACCCCCGGAACGTTCTACGTGTTCGGTGGATTGAACTGCATCAATTTGGCATTTGTCATTTTCTTCATCAAGGAAACCAAGAGAGTGCCACTTGAAGAGATCCCAGCTCTATTCGGTGCTAAAGCTGGCGTACGTTCAATGGCTTAAATCGGTATTATACTAAATGTTTTCTATATTAACTACTATAGTGTCACGAGACAATATGAACAACTAACAAGAAAATTTTGTTCGGAATAAAGGTTTAATCCATACTACTATTAGTTTAATAGGGACTACTCTTAGATAGAGCTTACATTTATACATTTTGTCATTATTTCCCTCCAATTCTCTTATCTGTGCGTACAAGTGCACTTGAATTCAAGTGTATATACATAAACACATATACACACATATACACACACACACACACACACACACACACACACACACACACACACACACACACACACACACATATATATATATAAATATATACATATATACATACAAAATACTCTATATGTACATATGTATATAATAAAGTGAGTTAAGTTCTAGTGATTCCTGCTCTTGTATGATATAAACATAATTTTATACTTGATCGGCCGCGTATGGGATGGACATTACTTTTTGAAACTCTTTGTGTGAGTCACTTTGAAGAGCATGCTGGGGCTCAGGATTGTGAGTACGTAGGCAATCCAAACCTTGACATCGGCCAGGATCACGAGATCTCTTTTCTGGGCGATGGCATACAGGACGTTCTTCGCCACAAACTCAGGCGGATATCCCTGCATAGGCGAATGTCCAGTACTGAATGGATCCAATGCGATACAACGAGACTGAAGTGTTCGGGTTGAACTGTTCACAAACACGTTGCTAATTAGGGGCTGGTCACCGGGATAATATGAAGCGGACATGTAGCACCGGCCACACAGTCGAATCTGTGCACATCCTAGCAACTGGACACTGTCTATACAGTGCGCACACAATCTAACGTACATCGATGTATGCGTTTAGTTTTGGTTGTGTGCTCAGAGGATTTCTGGTCTACTGTTGTATCTCACCAGTCGACACACACACAAAGTCGTCTGACAGTCGGGTTGTCAGATGCTTACGCGAGTATCCGAAATTAACATTTAAAGCTCAAGCATATGCATAAAATAGAACATCCGCATATATACGTACAGAGGCAACCACATGCACAAATAATAATTACGCGTACAAACAACACAGAACAGCCCAAAAGAAACATACGTAATTTCAGTACAGGAGTAAACAGACAATTGAGACAGGTACCTGTAATTGCGTTTGCATACAACACACCTTCGCCGTTGTGGGATCCAGCATGCCATGTGCCGATCCATCGCTGGTTAAGGCGTTCAGCGAAAGGTTGGTGGCAACATAGCCGGGGCATATCAGAGACACTTGAACGCCATAGTCGTGCAGCTCATGCCTCAGTGACCCGAAATACCCGTGCAGAGCAAACTTGGATGCGTTATACAGAGCCCGTTCAGGCATACAGATGAAACCTACGAAGATTAGAACGTAGAGATAAACTTCATAATTGAAGGGATAGCGGTTCAGAAAAATATGCACATGAACGTTAATGATGTGGCCAACAAGCCTAAGCCGTACGTCTCATGCCACAGAGAATCAACGAGTCCATGCAGGGTAAGCTTGGACACGTTATACATAGACAGTTCAGGCATACAGATGAAGCCTACGAAGATTAGAACGTAGAGATAAACTTTATAATTGCAGGGGAAGGGTTCAGAAATATATGCACATGAACATTAATAACGTGGCCAACGAGCCAAAGCCGTACGTCTCATGCCGCAGAGGACCAACGAATCCATGCAGGATAAACTTGGGTACGTTATATACATAGATAGTTCAGGCAAACAGATGCAACCTGCGAAGATGATATCGTAAAGATATGCTTTTGAAATTGTAGCGATAGAAGTCGAGAAGTATATGTACATGAACATATATAATGTAATCGATAAGACAAAGCCGTGCAGCTTATGCTTCAGTGGCCCAAAGTAAACGCACAAGGCAACATGAAGTTACTATATAGATCGCGTTCTGATGTGCAGATGAAGCCTGGGAATACGTCGAGTGGCCAGATAGTCATTGATAGTCATTCAATAGAACATTGAGCTTTGTGGAACAGAGACACTAAACCAGTGTGCTTGATAGATTAAAATAAATGTATATTATATATATATATATATATATATATATATATATATATATATATATATATATATATATAAATATATATAACTATAACTATATATATATACAATTAAAATTAAAATTAAAATTAAAATTAAAATTAAAATTATATGAATATATATATATATATATATAAATATATATAAATATACATACATACATATACAATACACACACACACACACACACACATATATATATATATATATATATATATTATATATGTGCAACGTATATATTAGATTCTGCAACAAATTACATCAGACACTGCAAAGCGACCGTGAACATGTCTGTGAAATAAGGTTGTTCGAGAATCTAAGGTATACGTTGTATATATATATATATATATATATTAGATAGTTACACTTATATACGTAAAATACGTAATGAAACACACTCGACATGAATAAAAACTGACGAACATGATGAATCATAGAGATGTATATACCTACCCTGAACACTCGATGTGACTACGATAGACCCGCTACCTTGTTTGATCATGGCTGGCGCCACTCCTTTTGTTAATTGAACTTGCCCTGCATTGAAAACACCAATACTGCGAATTGAATTTGATGGCAACTAAATACAATTATATATATATATATATATATATATATCGTTGTATCATTATACTATTATACAATTATATATATATATATATATATATATGTGACAAACCACCATCGAAGCGAATATTGCCTTAGACAGAGGGGTACCTCTGTGCAAGATATGGCGAAATAAAACTGCGGGACGCAAATACTACCATAGATACATGCAACACCATATATATAGAAGGGCATCTCTAGGGGAAGACGTAGTTTGTAGAGTTATGTAACATCCAGTGTCACTCAAAACACGAGTTAATGGGTAGTCGAA
>LUCW03002232.1:117500-125000 GCA_001586965.3 Sphaeroforma sirkka | reverse complement strand
AAATCATCAGTATCTGAAAGTATCGCCAATCACGAGAGCTTCATATTTACATCGATTACTAACAATTCTGAAGGTTTCCGACTTTTTGTGTGACAACTGACAACACGTCGAATATGTACGACATGTTCCAGACATTTTCCAGTCACCAGTCCAGGCCCCAGCCTATAGTACAGAAACTCTTTGTTTTTTTAATAGAAAGCAAAAAAAAAAAAAACACCACCTCCCTTCCCCCCCCCCCTCTATTTCTTTTTTATAATACTCTTTAGTTTGTCCTCGTTGCCATATTTAGCCTCTTCAAATTTACAGGAGTCGCAAAATATGTCGTTTCATTTTTTTTCCTGATATTTTTCTACATTTTGAAAAAATGAAAACAAAAACAAGTTTTCTTCCTCGAGAGTAAGTACTAAGTATTATCCCAATATTTTGAAGACTATTGTTTCTAAAAACAAAAAGAGTGAACCGTCACAGATAATATTTAAATGTGATTGGTTCCCGTCTCCTCGGAGCACAATTGAACTTTTTATACAAAGGTGTTCAATTTAGCCATTTTGAGTTTGCCAACAGCAGTTTGCCGTTTGGACTTTAGACTAAGTATTTAGTATAAGTACTAGAGAGTCCCGACTCCTGAGAGTACCCGTCCGACTAGATTCCGTGAACCGTCTGGATTCTGTGTCCAGAGTCTTGATTCTTACAAAATACATAGCCGCGATCTGGTGCCTACATGTTTTACTAAAAAAATACATGTATTTATGTACAACCAATCAACCTTAGCCTGTTTTTGAATTTAGAAGGCTATGGTACAACTCTATTAGTCTCTATATTTTCAGCTCATGGATCCATATTGACGTATTAAGACCTCATAGTCACTGGGACACTGTGTGTACCATTAATATGAAGTTAAGCAACAATTATCAATGGAGAATTATTTAGCACTCCTCACGCTCGACTGCCGCTCCAGCATGGAATCCACTTACATGGATCTATCAGACTTCCGTTCACATCTATGATGCATCCCTTTCTAGCTTTCCGGTAATACCACATACGTGTTCAGGGCCTATATATAAGCACAAACGCAGTTTGAAAATTACAAAAACAACTCACAAGCATAACACAAGTATATTACACATTCACACAATGCCACAAGATATCAGCAATCTAGATTGCTTCAAGGGTCGATGGGTCCTGGACAAGAACAATTCTGAAGGAGTTGAACCACTTTTGAAAGACGGGTGTGTGAACTATCTGAAGCGCAAGACTTTGTGTGCGCTCAACATTGACTTAGAGCTCCAAGTCGCATGCGAAGGAGAGGACACAGTAACTGTCACAGAAGTGCAGTACACTTCGTTTGTGAATATGATCAATAAGATGGAGCTCGGTATGAACAATGAGTTTCTCGGATGTACTGATTATCGTGATGATGCCTTCTCAGTATACTGCAAGAAGCAAGCAAAGTGGGATGCTGCAACTGGTAGACTTTGGATGCACGCAATATCTGTGAAGAAACACGAAGGTGATTATGACTGGAAAGAAGAGCGTTGGGTCGAGAACGGCACATCGCACTGGCTAACAACGCAAAACTACAAGGGTAAAATTACCACAAACCATCGAATTTTCGTTCAAATGGCATGATTTTGTGAGGAGATATTAAAATATATAGTAAATGTATGAAAGTTTGCTTCGCAAGGTACATTAATAGTTTTCATCTGCGTATACAATATATACAATTTTAGAAGAATGTTGAACGCAGTATACATGGATCAAATACGAATATTGTTTGCTATGGAAGTCATTTTGCATTCCGTCGGATACCAGCGTAAATGTGTGTGGTGAGATATATAACATTTCATCCATGCTTCCACTGAGGTTATACCATGCTCTTCGTGCATAGCGATTCTAAATCCAATAGTCGAACGCAGCGCAAAGACCAGGTAAAATCCGCGGCGTTGGTTTCGATTCTGTCATTGACTAAGGGGACTGGATGGTAAGCTAAACAATCTAAAAAGCGACATGCACAGTTCACACTCCACATAGTCCACACTCCACAGGTAATCTTTAAAATGTTGCAGACTCTCTCAGTATCTTAGTACCTTCAGTGATCGTTGAAACACATTCCAATGAACGGAATGTTATTCGCTGCTCAAGTATTTATATTGGAACAGACATGCTTTCGTTACTACTCAAGCTAGACATACACTCGGGCAGCGATATACTGAGGAGCGATATTTTGAAGACGATAACCTTACGACCTACTATTTATATATTTGCAGCGCCTCTAAGAGTGGGATTTACAAGCAGATCGAACCTTGTATACGGTTCCTGGTCACGATTCCACATATAAATAATATTTTAAATACCTTCCTCAAGTACATTATAATATATATACATACACACACACACACATATATATATATATATATATATATATATATATATATATATATATATATATATATATATATACATATAAATATATATATCTATATCTACATCCATATATATATATATATATATATATGTTTAAATACATCCATTTATATATATATACATATACATATATGTAAAATGTATAAATGTATAAAAACATACAGACACGCACGCAAAGGATACACACACACAAACACGGACACACACACACACACACCCCACCCCAATAACACACATATATATATATATATATATATATATATATATATATACATATATATTTAGTTATATATTTATGTATATATTTATATTATATATATATATATACAAAGGGACTTATATTATATTATATATATATATATATATATATATTTTATAAATATAAATATATATTTATATATGCATATATATATATATATATATATATATATATATATGTATATATATATATATATATATATATATATATATGTATATATATATATATATATATATATATATATATATATATATATATATATATATATATATATATATATATGTATATGTATATATATATATATATATATATATATATATATATATATATATATAACATATATATATATATATACATATATAGTCGAACCCAGCGCAATGACCAGGTAAAATCTGCAGTTTGGTTCCGATTCTGTCATTGACTAAAGGGACTGGGTGGTAAGCTAAACAACCTAAAAAAAGCGCGACATGCACAGTTCACATTCCACACAGTCCACACTCCACAGGTAATCCTTAAAATGATGCAGACCCTCTCAGTATCTTAGTACCGTCAGTGATCGTTGAAACACGTTCTAAAGAACGAACTGTTATTCGCTGCTCAAATATTTGTACTGGAACAGAC
Source organism: Sphaeroforma sirkka (assembly GCA_001586965.3). NCBI lineage: Eukaryota > Ichthyosporea > Ichthyophonida > Sphaeroforma > Sphaeroforma sirkka. Next base: position 121,696 of record LUCW03002232.1, on the reverse strand, counting down.
ATGCTTTCGTTACTACTCAACTACTCAAGCTAGACATACACTCGGGCAGCGATATACTGAGGAACGATAATTTGAAAAAACGACAACCTTACGACCGATGTATTTGCAGCGCCTCTAAGAGTGGGATTTACAAGCAGATCAAACCTTTTATATGGTCCCTGGTCACGATTCCACAAATAATTATTTTAAATACCTTCAAGTACATCATATGTAATATATATATATATATATATATATATATATATATATATATATATATATATATATATATATATATATATATATATATATATATATATATATATATATATATATATATATATAGAGATTTATATATATATGTATATATATATATATATATATATATATATATATATATATATATACATATATATATATATATTTTTATATACATGCATTTATATTCATCTGCACCCATATATATATATATATATATACATATGCATTATTACATACATATGTATATATATATATATATATATATATATATATATAGACGTATATATATATTTTATTTATATACATGCATTTATATATATATATATATGCATGTATGTACATATTCATGTTACACACACACACACACACACACACGCACACGCACGCGCACATGCGCACACAATAATACAATATATATATATATATAAATATGTATAATGTATACATGTGTTAAAAAACATACAGGACGCGCGCAAACACCCACACCCCCACGCCCACGCCCACACACAACGCGTTGCACACACGCACGGACGCACGTACACGCATGTAATATATGTATCATAATATACGTATATATATGTATATATATATAATATGTATGTACATATATACATACATGCAATATCATATGTATAATATATGTATATATATATATTTATTATATATTATATATATATTGTATGTATATATATATAATAATATATACATAAAGAGATTTATATGATATGATATATATATATAATATATATATAATATATATATATATACATATAAATATGTATAATAATAATAATATATAATATATAATATATATGTATATATAATAATAATATGTATAACATCCATGCATAATAATATATATATATATATATACATATGCATATGTGCAATCATAATATGTCATATATTCTATCATATATATATATATATAATAATATATATATATAATATATATGCATATATACGTATATATACATGCTATGTATTATGTATATATATGATAAATACATATTACATATAAGTTTGCATGTACAAATGATGTAATATTATTAATATATTGTATGTTAATAATATATAATAATAATATATACGCGCACACACACATGTATGTGCATGTGCATGCATAATGTGCAAAATATGTACATATGCAATGAATACATGTACATATACATATTATATATTAATATGTATGGATATGTGTATTAACATATGTATGTAATATATGTATGTGTATGTAATATAATAATATATTATACATATATATATTATAATATATTATTATATATATAATTATAATATAATAACATATATAATAATAATATATATGTGTATGATGTATACATGACATTGTATGCATATTGTATTATTATTGATATGTTATATATACATATATGTATATTATATATTATTACATACATATATATATTATATGCAATATATGCATATATACATATTATATATATACATATATATATATATATATATATATATATATATATATATATATATATATATATATATATATATATATATATATATATACATACATATATATATATATATATATATATATATATATATATTTATACGCATATACATATACATATATACATATATAAAATCTGTAAGTTGCTTGGTCAGCAAAAGCTCAATAATAAGAATCAGAGACGAAATCTTTATATATAGTCCGCATCCACGACAAGTGTTTGTATAATTTAATATGCCCATACCTGTATACAATATTGCACGAAATAGAGGGCATACTAGACATCAATGGCTTAGTGGAACCAAATTTGATCAAGGGGTCGATATCGTATTCGGAAGCATCAGGCTGGTGGCTGAAAGAATCAATGAAAAGAGCCATGCTTATCAAATACAGCCCACCTGTGCCGACATCGTATCAACTGTTAAACCGTTTCCTATACGCCACCCTGTCCAGTAATATAATATCACGGTGCTTATTATGAATCTGGTGACTCCCGAGTAATATGACCGATGTCCATTATATTATAGTGCATTCGGTGCGTAGGAGTGCAGCAGTTTTAGTGGTTTTCATGAACCTGTGCCAAAAAATAATGCATCTGATCGACAATTTTTCTTTTCGGTGGCCTTGAAAATGTGATGTTCTATCGAGATCATCGATCAGGCTGTAATATGGTAACCCACATATGATATTAGATTCCTATGTGAAAGTCTTCTGTCAAGTTCATTAGATGACATCCCAAACGATATGTAGTAGTGTTGTGTCAACACCAGCTTGGACCGAGGACAGTAATCTAGATAAGACGATATGAAATAATGAACAGCAAACAACATTTCAGTTTGTTGATTCATCGTTTTGCGGCGTCTGCATGAGGAGTCTGCCCTGTTCCATATAGTTTCTCAGATCAGCTTTATATAAAAACCGCACAGGTGTTGGATAGAGATCGCAATTTTAGACTACTAAACTCACAAACGAGCCTATTGTCTTGCGTTAGGTAAGTGTAGTACATTATTCAAAAATGATATACTACACTATTCCAACTTCCTGGTATATATGTTCTATCTCTCACTATGATCTAAGAATTATTGCCAGATATTCACCCTATTGCGACTGTGGTTACCACTTTATTAAGGTCTGTCTTCTTGATGAAAGCATTCAGCCATGCCTGTGAACACAACTGGTTGTTCACTGAGATAAACCCTAGAACCCAAATAGTATCTTGTCCAATCACCTTTTAATTTGTTTTTCTTCATGTGTGCATAGAAAGGCCACAGCCTTCTCAAATGTTCTATTCATATATGACAAGGTATACTTTCATAGTGCATTGAGTATACTTGTGAACGAGGAGAAACTCAGTATATAGGACATAATATCTAGCAGAGTTTGCTTTCTTTGACTAACATCGTAAGTTCTTATCAGCCCTAGAATTGCTATGTGTTGAAACGCTACTAACTTCAGTATGAGATCATTTATTTAGACCATAGCAGAACCAATATGAACATTACCCCGTTGGTTTTATCCACGCACTGTGGAGAGAGGCAAGCCATCATAGGTGTTTTTCTTGTGCTGCACTCATACATATTAAGACGATCATACACTCAGTTAAAGTACCATGCGAACGCTTGTTGAATTACTGAAATATTAGACAATTTCCGGTCATGGTCTAAGGAGAGTAAATTCATTTGTACAAGCCTACCGTATACTCTCTAGTCCGTGCGACTTCTTGAGAACTGTTTTGAGTATAATGTATCATCCCATATTCTAACATATATCTACTACTAGTAGAACTGTCTTTTAGTGCTAGAGGTTCATGTCATGATCGATTTCTTTTCTCTATATCTATTCAGATGCAAGGCACTGAAGGTGTGCCCTGCGAGCTATGTGGGGTTATGTTTCTGTCGCGAAACAAGATGTTTAAACACATCCGGGACAGGGGCAACACTTGCGGTTCTATATCCACTGGTGATGAGGTGGGAGTCCCTTACGGTACTCATGGTCCCAGGTATGTATTGCTTGATTGATATAGTTTTTGTATTGCAATCTAGTGTATAGCTGTTCAGATTATATTACAATAGTAGTATAGCGCTGTGGTTCTTACGCCCCCTTCATACAGTGTGTGAATCCTCTGTATCTGGATGTACATTCTCATGGTTTAGAAATTCGAAACCAATTTTGCACGATCCCAATAGGCCTAGTATGGTGCCACTGAGTATTTGCATCGTCTGATCCAGACTATCACAGTATTCTAGCGCGCGGTGCACACAATCCTATTGTTAAGCGATACGCGGTATTAGCAAAAGAAAACATACTAATATAATGGCGCTCACGGGATACACTGCTTCGGCTATGTGGCTTACTCTACATGCCGACGTGAGTGTATATTATCTGATACATCAAAAGTATTTTTTAATTATCGTGATTGTTTTATGATCATGGCAAATTGGTATATTCAGCATAAATACGATGATTTGTG
>LUCW03002232.1:97500-115000 GCA_001586965.3 Sphaeroforma sirkka | reverse complement strand
CCGCAGAGCTCAACTCAGTAAAGAAGGTGAACTCCGCACTTTGGCGGGCGGGAAATAGTTGCGTTGACTTAGGCATTGTAAAGTACTATGAGAAAAGAGGCTATAAACAGGTATATGCATGAGTGTGTATGGGCCGAGCCTACATGTGTGCGCGTGCTCACTTGCCTGGCTTGTATTAGTTGGAAGAGGTATGCATGAGGTGCTCGAGATATTCGAAGTTATTCGTGACTTTTTCCTGCAGCAAATTCTATTGATTGTTTGACTTCTATTGATGGGTCATAGTTGAATGTATAAATGGACCATCATATACTCCCGTATCATTTGATATACACCCTGATTTCAATTATTCTGAAAATTGAATATGACATCTACATTTTCCATGTATATCACTGCACATCTTTGTGACGTATAAAACACGAGCCCTGTCTAGAATATAACACTTACTCCCATCATTCATGCCTCCCGTTTCAGGGGTATACTCGCTATTTAGTACTCCAAGTGATGCTGCTTTTATACTCCCCCATCCATTCACTTTCGACTAATGTCTGCATGATACATACGCATATCGTCCGATCATTTAGAGGAATGATGCCGGCCAGAAGCGTTGGATGGGGTATGTGTTCATTGCCTTTCGATCTGCTGCCGACCGCGACGCTGCCATTGAGTTCTTAGACGGGCGCGAGATCTGCGAAGGGTTTATTGGGAAGGCCAAGAAAGCCGTCTATAGGAAAAGCAAAGGCAAAGCAAATAAGAAAAAACCGACGAGGGAAGACGACGGTGAGAAAATAGAGAGTACGAATACAGAGGTGAATACATGGTATGGGTTACCACAGATGTCACTGTGGGGTGTGTGGGAGGGTGTGAGTAGGTGGTGGTGGGGTGATTGGAAAGGAGAAAATGGCACTTCTCGGAGTTTACAAAACGGTGGAAATGGAAATGGGAATGGGACAAAAATCTGTAGAAATGGGGCTATATGTGGGCTTATGAAGGGAAATACTGAGCCAAACACGTGCGAGTGTGAGCAGGACAGGGCGCAGCATGAGAAGTTGAGGAAGCAACACCGCGAAAAGGGCCGCAGAGACGCACAAGATGCGCTGAACGACAGTAATAGTGACCAAGATGACGAAAAGAAGCTCGGGACGGGAAGCTGTAGCACCGATGACAATGCGAGGGGGGTTAGCGGGAGTGGGAACAGTACTAAGGATATACTGGGCAGCGATCCACCGTTACTGTCGCAGTTGAGGCCTCTGGATGATTTGCAGTTGATCGAGCGTATCCGAGTGCTGGGTCTGTGTGCCCCAGAGCCGTATGCGACGACGCGAATGCTTATGGAACAGTTGGCCGAGTATTATACCGAATATCCGCGCACTGAGGTGCACGTACAAGGGAAGAGTGTTCCCGCACACTTGTTACAAGGATGTCTCACTTCGTTGGATAGCATGGCCTGGCCGCCGAAGCGCGAGAGGCGCAAGGTGAAGGCAGACCACTACGTGGTGATCAACATGACCAAGCACTACAAGGACGAGTACACACCCCGAGTGCGGGAAGCGTGCAAAGCTTTAATGGATGAGATGGCACCGGAGTATGCCTTTACGCATATAGCCGTAACGAAGAACTTTGTTGGTTCACCGCATATGGATGTGTTAGATACAAGCTTCCAGTACGCTATCAGTCTGGGCTCGTTTACAGATGGAGGGCAATTGTGTGTTGAGAACACAGCGGGCAAGTGTGAAGGAGGTACCGAACTGTTCGTGGTAGATACGCATAACAAGCTCGCGAAGTGTGATGGACGGTTTATTCACTGGGTGCGAAGCTATGGCGGGGGCGATCGGTATTCGCTCATATTCTTCACTAATTGTGTGCAGATGAGCACGCCCAAGACCTGCGCTGTATTCCCCAGTGAAAGTTAATCATAGATAAAAGGCCAAGGTTGCATCTACTTCTGAAAGCAATTCTTCCTTTGCTTTAACACATTGTGCGAGAAGGGCGTGTCGGCCATTCTATGGCAATACACTACAAAACAAGGTCCCTCTACTTTTGCTATTACTTACTTTGTGTGTGAAGGGGGTATCAACCAGGCTATGATGTACATATTATACAACATATTAGTCTGAATAGCACTTTTTATTGCGTGGTACTTTTGTGCGAATGGGAAGGACGTGTCGACCAGTCTTTGGTATATATACTACACTGGTTTATACACTTAAATACTGTAGTTGCTAATTGCTGTACTGTATTACTTCCGGAACTAAATACATGCATCAAAATGCGCACAATGCCATTCTATTTTCGCATCGAATATCTGCTGGGATATAAGTAGTGCTTTGGTCAAGTTTGTAGGCAATACCTTATTCGTAGTATTCGCTTATAATGTTTTGGCAAGGTATAACGGACGGGTTAACTTCCTAAAAGGTCACAATTCTCTCAGACAGCCTCGATTTTAACCGATCTCCGTTCATACATTGACTGAACGGAAATGTACTCCGTATACAATCTTTGACTTCAATACAATTATAATCGACACTTGCTTCTTCTTATGTTCGCTGCAGACACTCCAACGAAATATAAATACTTGATAGTACAATGCAGGATACAATGAGTAGAAATATAGAATTGCAACATGCGCACACGTTGCAACTTGTAGTGTCTAGTATCTTGCGCGCTTGATAGACTACAATGTGTAGTGTACTGCGACGAACTATGTAATTTTCGAGTTGAGATACCGTATGCCTAGAAATTTCAAAAATGGGGGTTATAGAAAATCGCAACATACATTACATACACATTCACACAATAATTTAAGGGAAGGCCGACGATTTCAGGGTACACTATTTTAACAAACAGTCACAGCCGAAAGGATAAAATGGGACTAAATAACCAATACAGTTGCTCTACAATACAATTTCATACTACGGTTAGCTGATTCACACATACGCTCTACGATATGGCAACCGTGAGTTTGATGAAGTTAAATTTTAAATTTCAGATGTAAGTATAATCGAAGGTGAAGACCGTTGTGAATGAGCAAGTAATATCGCAGTCATAAAATACTAGGAGCACGTCTGATCGGATACTTGATTGCCCCATTTGCTCGAATATAGCATAACTACATCGGTGTCAAGAAAATATGAACTTACATATTACAAGAGAACCTGGGCGAGAGTGGGTGGAGATGTTTAGTCCAATCTGACACAAATCGAACCTATCTAATATTGTATCTACACGCATACTTAATTCAACATCGATGTATCTATCGTTTCCTTACACTTGTGTGCAGCTGTGTGTGATATATGAACACATACACGCACATATTTGATACTGCGTCAAATAATGATCAACAATATTTGCGTCCACACAATTTCGACTAGAATTTGCCTTATTAGGGGCAGGGCACAAAGTGGCGGGCAATTGTCCAACTTTTAAAAACATAACACGTAATGCGAGTATTGTGAGGGAATATAAATACATAAAAATATGTATGTGGATATATCACTACGGTCACAAATCACAAGATAAAGCCACAACCACACGTAAGTGTGTTAGATAGGCGAATACATAAAATGATGGCCGATCTAATGCACACACACACACACACACACACACACACACGCACGCACACACACACACATATATATATATATATATATATATATATATATAATATATGCGTGTCGTGTGTACACTTACACAAGGGGTTTATACACACACACAACACACGTATATGTATATATTTATTTACTCACACACAACGTACGTGCGTACACACACATACACACACACACACACACACACACACACGTTTATGTATGTATATATATATATATATATATATATATATATATATATATATACATACATTAGCGTGCATACATACATACATATATATATGTATATATATATATATATATATATATATATATATATATATATATATATATATAGCGCTTGTTATCTAAGCTGTGACAATGAAGGAAGGTTAAATGTGCACTATATATCAAAGGGAAGACGACTTGGTAACTACTGGGATAGTATAGGCACCTGGGTTGTACATGACCAAATTTCAAGACTATCACGCGCATACGGAACGAACAGTTTAGAAAATCACAGAAGGTACTCTACTATTTCATTCTGTGTAAGATTCGAGTTGTACCCTCGGAACGTTAATTAAAATAGGTTTCTTGAGTTTATTTTTCCACTTGTTATTCGATTTTGCCACTAATTGTTTGGTGCTGCATAGTTTTGTATTGTACATCAAATTTGTGCTGGCTATTCATGCGCACAAAGACCCAACCAAGAAAACCACCTCCGTTATCTAAAGCAAAGAAACATGTCAAGGAATTACCATATAATGACAAGTTTATGTAATCTCTCTTGCTATAGTGGAAGTGTTCGTGAACTAAATATCTATCTCAAATTCAAACTACTGTGTTAGTGCTCACTTGCGTTGTATGTGCATTGAAATATTCTTGTAGCGTATTTGGTGACATCTAACGTCTATGGATATCAATATTTGATTCACTTCATAAACCGTCCAAGTAGAGGTGTGGTTTCACACGCGCAGTGCAGATCAAGCTGTAGCGTATCAACTTCAAGCGACAACTGATAGATTTGTATTTCGATATTTTTTGGTACTTAATTTGGGGTTTAAATGTAATCACGAGATGCAACGGTTCAGTGTACTTATCGTCGGATCGCATTTGAAACACAATTAAAAATATAATGATGAATACAGATACATCTTCAACCATAAACATTTTGAAGTTTGCTGTGAGTTCTAAACTGTTGTATTCTTCTATCAAAAAGTGGTACAACAGCCATATTACACAGTAAATCAGTGTATGTGCTTGGTTTGTAGGGGATTATGTTTCTTTTAGAACGTGCACTTGTATTATACCCCATGAAATAAAGTTTTTTCTTTGGGACTTCCCTTTTGCTACTTTCGGCACAAAAATTGAGATCTCAGCAATCAAACGTCAGTACCACCCACGGGAGTTGCATAGCAATGGCGACGAACCTGGCCGCCATGACAGGTACTATACACTTATAAGTACTGAAGGGCTGTATATATTTACGGGATGAATCGATACCTTGTACATGGGCGATAGCTAGCAGGATATGTTTTGAGGCGCGAGCATTGAATCCGATGAGATTGTGCAACAAAAATCCAGACACGCATAGGTCAATATAAGATACAGATGAGTCTTCAATCTTAGGTACGTCTTATTTCGGAAGGATACTGATGGCTCTCTGCCGTTGATGTGCCGAATATCGGGCGTGCACTTTGCTTGGGAGCATAATGTTGCATAATCTATCGTATGTATGTGTGTGCGTGTTTACGTGTAGCGAGACATGATCACGTTTAAACAGATAGGTGGAGAAAACTGAGATTGAAATCTCCAACGGGATGATATTTTGCTAGAAAACATATATATTATATGCATGGATTTGTATGCACATCTGTTGTGGTGCCATCCTTCATGTAGCTATCGTTGAGAATAACAGAGCACCCCCCAGTCTGAAGCATATCGAGACTTGCTCATTTGGCGGCACATTATATTTTCTTGCTCTTTCGGCTGCATACTCAACATGGTATTTATTCTTCATCTGTATGATATATGAATGTATATTTTTGATCATATTTTAAGCGGGACATCTTTGTATGCATAGGCTCGTATCTGTACGTGTACATACTGAAGCGGTGTAATTCCAAATTCATTTATCATATCCGCCTCAACTGTCTGAACTTGAGCTGCACCACACAGTGTGTCTAGCGCAGGTCCAGACATGTATCACCTGCATACAGCGTCGGCTCCGTTCCAATTTGCTGTGGATAGTGTGCCTGCGGCCGTGAACATCAGTTACTCGTTTGCAATGAGAACGGTATACTATTTTCTTGTATGCCCGAGTACAAACATTAACAATTTGCATTCACGACACATACACACACACGCCCACGGACACACAGACACACACACACACACACACACACACACACACACACACACACACACACACACACACACACACACACACACACACACACACATGTACACACACACACACACACACACACACACACATACACACACACACACAAACATACACACACACACACACACACACACACACACACACACACACACACACACACACACACACACACACACACACACACACACACACACACACACACACACACACACACACACACACACACACACACACACACACACACACACACACACACACACACACACACACACACACACACACACACACACACACACACACACACACACACACACACACATTACATTAATACATACACACACACACACACACACACACACACACACACACACACACACACACACACACACACACACACACACACACACACACACACACACACACACACACACACACACACACACACACACACACACACACACACACACACACACACACACACATATATATATAGAAATATGTATATATTGCAGTATATTTTGGCTAAATAAAAACACCACATACAGCGTGTCTGGCGCAGTTTAAGACATGCACAGTTGAAGATCTGCCAACAGCGGCGGCTGCATTTCGGATTGCTGTGCATAACGTACCTGCGAATATAAACACCAACCCACTTGTCTGCAAGCAATATGCGGATGTGAGTGTGGAGATCTGGAATCAGTGTGTGACACGCTTCGTCTCTACCACAGTCGACCCTGGGGTGATTGCGGAGTGTAAGTGAGTGCATGCGCGTTTATGTATTTGCCTTGAAAGATAGTTTGACTATAGTTATTTAATAGGATTCTTAGAACGCATAGATGGGTGAAACTTCGCACTTCTGCTGTGGTGTGCGGAAGAGTGAAAGTCTGGCGCTGGTTAATTTAACCTGCGTAGATCCTGGAAGTGAAAATGAGAGTGTATGGCGAATGGGGTTGTGTGTTTAGTACATAGTATGCAGATTCATTTAATTGAACGGGTGGCTCGCTTTTTGTGAGCAAAATCTCATCACGGGTGCATGCGTGAAGTTAAATCTGCGTAAGGAAGCACTGGAGAATAGAGTATCACCCATTGCCTTTATCGAGTCGTCTGGTTTGTAAACGAGTGTGTATCAGTTTGGATAGGGAAATGAGTGTTAGTATGAATGGCTTCGCATACTTAAATCAGAATATGACTGTAAGGGTGTGAAAAGAAGGGCTAGGGTGCCCTTAACGCCCTGGTCTTTTATGTTTACGTGTAGTCGCGGAATCTACTGGCCGCTGTGTGGATAATATAAATTATATCTTGCCGGTATTTCTACTGGACGTACATGTGTGATGACGTTGCGCTTCTGCAACCAGGGTTCATCATAGCGTATGCCCAACTAGGTGGGAATGAATCCCACTGCGTGCACCTGTTGTACCGACTTCAAGTAGTTCCGAGTACATTGGTATATGTTTTCCAAAAAAGTGTATTAGGGTATATATTGATAGGTCCTCACACTTTTTCTCAACCTAACTATTATTTCATGGGATGTTTTGGCGCTCACTGGAAAGTTAGTGCGGCAGACCATCTTGGACTTGTGTGGTCGAACCATCGGCACGGTCATGCGGAACAAACAAGACTACAACAGATACCTCACTGTGTCAATGAAGACTGCCAAAGCCCATGGCAGTATGTTACGTGTACCTCATGGCACCGTTAGCACGACACACACACATATTCACACACACATATTCACACACACATGCGCCCAAGACAGGCATATACGTATAGGCTGATTAACCTGTCATGTATTGTTACTGTGGTCTGGAACAAACGTTTTTACGACATATAGATAGTTGTGGATATGAAGACGGTTAACGTCTACGGCTAGATGGTGCGAGTATATCTCCATCTTTCTGTGTCCCTACACACATACACACACCCAATACATATACACAATGTGGCTCCTCACTTTATGACAGACAGCAAAAAAACAGGTGCCTTTATATATCATTGTGAATGTATATACACATCTGTACACAGTCACATAATCAAAACACATACACAAACAAAATGTGCGACACCGACACTGGACTCAGCTACAGGCAAGAAAACAGGTGATGCCCCGATATGGCGATTACGTCGGCTAGACCCATCAGCAGTATATGGATACATATGTAATCTAAAATGTATACGTATATTAAACCCGCACATACGCGTGCAGGCGTACTCTCAATTGAGAGTAAAATTTGTGCGTGTGTAGAATGGATACCTTCACAAGCACAAACGATGGATCCATGTACCATTCAAACAGTTGAATCGCTTTGAAGTACTTATCTTGTACTTCGAGCAGAATATCGAAACAGTCGTACGAGGCGTGCATCACATAAACTAATGCTTGAATTTAAGCGCCCATGCAATAAGTATGATAAATCATGTTGCGAGTTGTGCGACGACAGCAACTCCAGATCACAAATATTTGAAATGTATTATATGAGTGAAACATTTATATTGAGATGTGACGTTTTGAGTATCGCAATGTCAATTTACTCAATTTATCCCTGCACCTTCCAGACGCGGGTAACATTTCGAAGGCACGAGACTGTCTGAAAATATCCTATGAGGTAAGTTCTCTGTTGCATTGACGTATATACATGTATACACACACACCTACACAGACACACACAGACACACACAGACACACACACACACACACACACACACACACACACACACACACACACACACACACACACACACACACACACACACACACACACACACACACACACACACACACATATATATATATATATATTAATATTAATATGATACTGTTATAGAAGGGGCAGAAATACCCACCTCATGTACCATGTCAGATGTGTCAGGAATCAATATTGATCTGCTGTTACGAGACAGCGTTGTGATCATTTCGTTCTTCTCATCGTTATAGTCCCACAACTGTTATAGTTGTATGGTTGTCCAACCCACCTATAGATATACGCTTTCTATGGGGGTGGTGCAATGGCAAATGGTTCACACTATCGAATTTCAGTTATTGATTTTGTGCTACCATTGGCTTTGATTAAGCGCTAAGGATAACTTTTATTCATATTTGTGTTAAAGAATAGCTATATATATTTGGCGGAAAATCTAAGCTCTGAAACCCTGAAGCATTACATTCCGACGGCAGAAACCATCCTTCGTCCTAGATGTGAGGCTACTTCACGTCTCATGTAAAGATTCTCGACTTTGTATGCTTATAATTTGTATCTTAGGTTTTTGTATCTCAGATTTTCAGTTGAGCGTTTCTCTCACTTGTCGGATATCCTGTAGGTAACTGGTAGTTCCCGCTTGGTTTGTATTAAATCTGGTATTAGGAATATATATTGAACCTGGACCATAAATTTATGACTAACGGGTAAATGGGCTATTTTCAATACCTGGGTAAATACCAGTGGTTGAGGTTAACAATAAAGTGTAACTATTCAACGCTTTCACAGTGTTCGCAGAAACTCCTGGAGATTCTGTCCCTCAAAGGCTCGTCATCTTCGGAGGTCAACGTGCTTGAGCAAGTTCAGTTTGATATCCTGCTGCAGAATGCAAACTGGGTATATAATCTTTAGCAAGTACTAAAGATTAGTTGTTAGATATGAAAGTACATTACATTTTTGGTTTGTATTGCCTTTGGTTTATCTGAAGTGTAAGATTAGGTCGGATGCTGATGACAGAACACTAATGTAGTACACAGACATATTTTCGCCCGAATTACTTCGCAACATACAACGCATTAACAGGTAGACCAACCACTGAAGTACGGATGCGAACTTCTATGTTTCTTGCTATAGAGCTGGCAGATACAGGATGCCCAAGACGCGCAGCAGAGTGTGGCGGCCGCTATGGTGCTTCTGCCGAAAGTCGCAGAAAAGGTGCGGTATGGAAATCGCTTGAGATATATCCTTGTGCTTGTTTGTGTAGTGTGACTGCTGTATCACAAAAACAGCTTACAAGGTATGGCGAAGCGTTTTTTTTTGGCTTGTTAGCAGGATTTGATATTGTAAAACACAGTTGGATTGGAAGCACAAAATGACGTGATAAGTGGGGCGCATTTTATGATTTACCTACATACTACATACGGAGAGTCTCAACAGGGTAAGTATTAAACTCGATAGTACCAATTCGCACGGGTTTATGACACCAGGCTCTGTACTTACACAGTAGTCATTAGAGACATATGTGTGGCGGTATTTTCTAGTATTGATCATTACACACGTATATACTAATTTAGCCGATGCATCAATGTATTGTATTATCACTCTTTATACTCCCAGATCATGATCATGATGGCACGGCCTGCTGAGAATATCCAGAATATGAATAGTTTAATACTCTACAACTTTCAAATTTAGTTCAAAGCTGTGCTTGGTCCACCCGAATTAAATCAGTTTAATTTTCAATTGCTGGCAGAGATATTCATTGGCACTGTTGTGCTACGAGATGAGTCAGCAAGCCAGCACACTGCCTACTGCCTCGGGCAAAGATGCATCGGCCGAAGCACAGGAATGGCTTAAGTACGTACAAGACGAGACATATATTCATGGACGGATTAGAATCATTACTAAACTATTTTTATGACTAAAAAAGGTATTTGTATATAGTATGTGTATGAGTATGGTATATGATAGAGGTGTGTGTGTGATGTAGAACTGTGTACATCAAAAAATGAACCTAAGTATTTAGAAGCTGTGTCTTGCGCTGGATAATACTTCTTTACCAGTGTTACCCAGGCGCAAGTACGTGTATTACTCTGATATGTGAATAAAGTTAGCATTCGACTCAAATACGTGAATAGAGTTAGCAGGCGTTTGGCTTGAGCACGTACATGATGGCTAGTATGCTTCAATAACTAGGAAATATATCCAGAGTTTTATCACAATAGAGTCTTTCCACTTTAGACTACTTTGTTCCAAGAGTGGGTTGAATCACATTCCTGCGGCCAAGCACTCATTGAGAAGGGTGTGCTTCATTACCGTATCAAGTACTCTGAATCGCATCGAATTTAATCTCACTCCTCACAGTCGGTGTCTTCGGATTGCCGAGCCTGACCCGCAACCCGGCAGTCAAGCACTTATAGGCAATGCATACTTTGCGCTCTCGAAGCTTATGTCGTCCTCGGACTCCACGGATTGCCATGGTCGCGCCACTATATGCGCGCAACAGGCGTGTGACAAAGATAGCAGCTGTGTGGATCGATGGGTACATCTCGTACAATTGCTGACGTCTGGCCCAGGTATGAGAAGTGACACTAAAGACACTCTACTGTCAGTTTTAACATATCAAACTTTGAATTAAAATTGTGGCAAACATTCAAGTACACGAATCCATTGGACCAGTACATACCCACGACTGGCGTCTTAAAAAAGGTAGCAGCTGTGCTGTAGTTGAATATATATCATACAACTGTTTGACTTTGGTCCATGTAGGGCAACAATCATCGAAGAAGTATGCAGGCGGAGTAATAATATGCTAGTTTTAGTGGTCAAAGTGGGTATGTACCTTTATTAGGATTCCAGGTAACTAAAGTACTAGCATTTACTCACCTTGTGTTGCGACTTGTGTATCAACAGATACTGTCAAGCCGGAAAAGCTCAAAAAGCTGATACAGACGGCAGTCCCAGCACTTAATATAAACATACACACACTCGATATGGTCATGCTTGGCGATCTTATTGTCACCCTGGCAAACAAACGATATTTCCAGGAAAGCCGTTGCTTGGCCAGGTGTGTATACCCTTGTATGACTAAGTATGTATGCATGACCGAATATATATGTCAAGTGAGTGTGTGATTGACTGTATATATATGTGTAGGTGTGTCTGTCTACTGCTTCACTTCATACAAATTTATGCAGACTGGACATGGTCGTTGCTGGTGATACTATTGTCGTCCTGGGTACAAACGGTACCTTCAATCGAGTGTCAGTGCATAGCTAAATATGAACACTCATATGTGCTATGTTAAGGCGCTGATGACTATACGAGTATATTTGAGATATCAAACCATCGCCCTTGTACTTGTTTGTTTTTGTGTTATTCATTTCGAATAGACATATGCGATCACGAGACGACAACTGGAACCATCACTCATAGTCCGCCTACATCTGAATCACATCAATTGTCATATACGTATCCGTTATTTTCTTTAGAGAATTGCGCCAGAACCTTGGACCCGCCGTGCCTCCTTACACCAAGTTGTGGATACAGGAACTAGAAGTGTGCATGTGGGCTGCAACCAGTACCGAACTGACTGCAGGTGTGTGTACACAGGTGAATTTGGTTGTACAATTTATCTTATTTAATTCTATTTTGAACCTGCTCTGGGTCCTTTAACCTACGAAAGCAGCTTTTCGACTTCTTTGATACCCTTAAATATTATTGTAAGCTACAAGATGGGAATGTGCATGTAGTGTATGCCTAGCACTAAAATTCATTTGTGGTTCGTGCGCGTTTACAGGTAAATGTACGAGGAGTAGTTCTCTATACAGTGCCGATTATTTTTATTTGTTTAAGGTCCTGAACACGCTGTAGTAGTTGCAATACACTGACACGTGTATTGTGTACATATAAACTTCGACTGATATAGCATTAGATATTTATGCATTGTGAGGTAAAAGACAGATTTTGCACTGTACTCGTGAAACCCGTTTACTATCTTCGTATATATTTTCAGTTACTCCACTCAAATCCTGTTGATAAAGAAAACAATTGTATGAACAATATGGTACATTGTATTGATACGATGATACAAATGGATACCCGCATCAACACACACACACACACACACACACACACACACACACACACACACACACATATATATATATATAATACTTTGTACTTTGTTTACAGACGCCAAAGCTGTGATGGCTGAGATACAAATCGAAGTCAGCAAGGAGAATACCCCGTGGCGGTTTAAATGTGTCAGAGGACTGTTGCGGGTAGCTTGGTCCTTCGCTACCGCTGCGTTCGAGGTATATATTTTGGTTAAATTGGGTTTGTTTTCTCACGGTTGATAGGTATATACCAAAACCGACCGATATGCATGAGACGTCGAGTTCTGTGCGAAACACGGCTGAACAATTGCGGAATATGCTACAAGATATCAGAAGGGTATGTATTTACGTACCATTGTGCCGAGTCCCTTTGAGGGATTGCTATGTTCTACGAAGAGAAAATGGGGTCTGATGGTTTAGGATTTATCAAATTATTGGAGCTGTTAAAATAAACTTGAAATATTTAGGAGGATTGTGAATACACAAGCATGGATAACCTTGTGTTTGCTACTAAATGATATCTCAACTGGATACATGATATGGATTTGTTTACCAGTGGTTTTGAGAGTTCTAGTTGTGTCCATGAACTTGGACTATCTAGGGGGGTTGTGAGTACTCAAGCTTGGATAGCCCATGTTTTGCACTTCGATGATATCTCAACTGAACACAACATGATATTCGGAATAGAAATCACTTGTAAGATGAATTCAATTGCGTGCTCAATGAATAGAAAGTAGCCCGTAGAATATTCAGTACATTAGAGCTGACTATAATGCGATAAGCTGTTGTCAATATTTCTATCATACTGATCACCTTAAGTCATATTTGTTCACTGAAAGTATTATATCATCCAAATCGTAGCTGGTATTTGCCCCCTTCTCAGAGTATACAAGGATCCACAACTATTTTATTCCAGTGTCGGACCTACTTTATAAAATCTACATAAACGATTTATTTTACGTGAACTATTCATTTGAAATCTCAATCTATTCTTCCGATTTCTGCCCATATGAAATAGGCACTTCAATACGATACAGCGTTCACCTGGTATGTCGTGGATGATCCTGCATTGATTCTTTTTTATATTTAGAATAATTGTACATAACTGTTCTTATAGGTTGAGTTGCACCAATACACAGCACTGCTGAAACCACTCTAATTATTGAATGAGTTTTCACCACAGGTATAACCACATGCTTGAGACGGTCACCGCCTCCAAAGGCAGTGATGATTTACTCTGCTCCACGTTACAGACGAATATGGCCCTAGCAATGCTTCTGAGCGGCAATGTTGAACAAGCGGTGAAAATAGTTACGATGAAAAAGGCGACGGCCAAGGTATTTGAGCACAATATCGCACGGGCAAGCATGTGTGTATATATATGCATCTACCTACACATCTTGTGCATGATTAGATATATATGCGTATAGTGTCTACAGTCGTATATGGTTTTTCGTATCGTTGATTTCATTCATAAATGAATGCATGTCAACGTGCATGGAGTAGTACGCATATTCTTCGACAGCATATTAGATATGACAAGTACTCAAAGAATTAGTCAAATTAAATTGCAAAACTTCCTTCGTATCATACTCTATCGATAGGCACACACGCGTATAGCTGTATATTATGTTTATATTACCTTGTATATATTCACTCAATGAATTGCCAGCCGCCAAGCATTATAAAAATGCGATGCATCTTCATGCTTTCCTGTATTGGCTGTGTTCTCTATTCACTCAATTCGTACCGTTGAAGTATATCTAGAACAAGTTTGTATATCGATTAATGCGGCCGGATATCGCTCCTGAAGGTTTATATATCCTTATTTGTATAATAGACTCGAATAGGTAAATGTTGAGATAATAATAATTGCACTTCAATGCGAACAAAACACTCAATTACGTTGCAGTATAAACGCATATCTGTACAGATACAGTTTGTAAACAGCAAGACACACATCTGCATCAAGATATATATATATATATATATATATATATATATATATATATATATATATATATATATTTCTAAATGTTGATTTATATATGTGTATATATCTATATGATTATTTTATTTAAATGTATATATATGTATATGTATGTATATATGTATGTATACACACACACACACACACACACACACACACACACACACACACACACACACATATATATATATATATATGTTTTGGGTTTTAGGGTTTTTAGTTTTATTCAGAAAACACTATACACGAATTGTTTATATACCCAGAACCAGCTCGTGACAACCGATCACATGCTTCTGTTCAGAGGCAGTGTCAGCCAGGGCGACACCCAAGAAGGTAGATTGTATCCTTCACGCATACCTGGCCTGTTTGATAGTATTACTGTTCATTCAAAACTACACAATGTAACTATGATAAAGGCTTAAAGTGTATTTATGTTAGATCTTATGGTGAATGATACCAGCTACTTGAACTTCGGTGAATAGTATACATAAGGAACTGAATACTCTATCTGCAACAATATAGTCCTCTGTAAATGTATCTACAATACACTTGAGGAAGCAAATGAAACAAAAGATTTTAATCTTCTAATCAATGCCCGATCTTTAATACTTTTTTAGCTTGGGGTAGGCATAAGAAAGTGAATGAATATTGAATTGTAACGATACTGACCATTGTATATGCAGCTGCCACACATTTGAAGAACATGTGTGACTCAGCGGGCGACGATGCGAGCGACTATCTATACTTCGCAGCCCAAGAGGCGTGTAAGGTAATTTTTATTGACTTTGCATGAAAAGATAGAATCGTTTTTGTGTAACATACAATTATCACCTGGGATTTCGTTTTCTATTACATAGGATACGTACATACACGAATCATTTTTGTATTAGCTAGTATATAAATTCGTCCAGGGATCAAAACGTGTATGGTAACTTTGATTGACTTTGTATATATAAATATATAAAGGTTTTTGAATTCTCAACCATAAGAAACTTGTGAGTACATTGGATACATACAGACACGAATTGTTCCTGTAGAATCGACTATCTATACTTCCCAACTCAGAAGTATGTTAGGTGTATGAATAAATGAATATAATTGTCTAAGTTTAACACACGAATATTTAGAACTGCATTTGACTGACATGAATGTCTGGTTTCGTAAGCGTAACAGACTGTATTTCGTACCCTCAAGGTAGATTGAAAGTGCTTGAGATATATTAATACGAATAGTTTCGATTGTACATATATATATAGCTAACATATGTGTCAGTTCACATTTAAGCGACTATTTTTATTTCTCAGCTAAAAGGTATCAACACCGTCTTTATGAATATGTGATATCAAAGGAAAACATTAGAGTGCTAAATTCAAATGCAGTTACTATAGTTCTACATAGTATACAGATGTGCACTTCCGCAGTGGACGCACATCTCACCACACTAATTAAATACACGCTGACATATTTCAACTACTTTCTCATTTGTCATGACCACCGCACTACAGGGGGTCTATCCGCCACCACACACACTAGACCAACACTTAAAGTTATCACTCGGTATACTATTTCTACATATGAAAAACCAAAACAGTATTCACAGTAGGCGTATTCGCTCCCAAAACACATTGAACACACGCTAAAACGTATGGGATAGGTGGTATTTCATTAAAACTACCTCGCTGTCGGCTCATCCACCATCAAATACACTACACACCAATACAAATCACTTTCTATCGCCATACAGAAGACAAATACAGCGTGTCATTAACACCGCCTCATTGTATGCATGTCCCATGGGCTCCTATTTGCATGCAGGAGAAAAACACAACTATCATTCAGATGTGTCTGCAGAAGTTGTTGCAACATCAGATAAACATAGACACAGTGCTTATAGTGCGCAGATGTCTGATGATTGTGGACATACGCCACCTTACGGAAAGTGAGGATGTAATGCAAGGTAACGATATCACTTGAATGAAAATTTATAGGCGCATGAAATATATATATATATATATATATATATATATATATATATATATATATATATATATATATATATATATATATATATATATATATATATATATATATATATATATATATATGTATCTATATACATATATGTATCTATATATATATATATATATATATATATATATATATATATATATACATATATATATATATATATATATATATATAATATTACATACATATGTACACACACACACACATATATATATATATATATATATATATATATGTGTGTAATTCACTGTACACCTATTCCCAGATATGTAATACAGTTCTTAACTTAACCAGCCCATGGGTATTCACCCGAATGAAACCTCGAAGGAAGTTACTGGTCAAGCTTTCATGCCATTTCGGCACAGTATATTATATTTGACAATATATTTTCATTTCTGATGCTATATGTGTTTCTTATCAATTGAAATAAAAACCTTTATCTCCAAATTGGTTATTGATTCTTGCTACTCAACCATTCACGGCGACATCCACCGAGAGAACAGAAGGACCCCCTAGTAACTATGCATGCCCGTTAAGCACCGCGCAGAATATTTACAATCATGTACATGCTGTTTTTTTTGAGCTTCTGAACGATGAAAAGGTAGGTAAAAATTGTAGCTTAATTCTGTGAGGGTATTTATTCGGGGTTAAGAGTTTTTGAATCGTTTTAATATTAGCAA
>LUCW03002232.1:85000-92500 GCA_001586965.3 Sphaeroforma sirkka | reverse complement strand
CGAACTACTAAGGCAAGTCTCTCATTGTAACAAGGGATTGCATGACTAGATCCGCTTTATGAAGTGATTCGCTGGGCTGGAAAGCGTGTGTATAACTATAATCAATATGCGCTATGAATGTATACATACACATACATATCTCTTGAGCCATGGAAAAAACAGTGTATGTGAATAAATTATTCTAACATATTGTTTAGTACATCGATTCAGGTATAATTTTACGGAACCTCACACATACATATGACAGCTCTCGTACAGCAGGTGTAGCCGAACCATTTGAGCAACTCAACGTAACGAAAAAATAAACAAGTTTGACTGAAACATATCCACGTAAACGCATACACAGATACACACACACACACACACACACACATATATATATACACACACACACACACACACATATATACACAAACACACACACCCACATATATATATATATATATATCATGCGTGTATAAAATACATCTTTATATATATATATATATATATATATATCCTGATTCTCATATTCACCTGCATTTCTGGTTCATTTAATCCACAGAATTGGGCAGTACGTCGAATCAGAAGCGTGGTGTGGTCAGGCGCTGGAGATTTTGTCGCTGTTGCCAAGTACTCTAGTGCAAGAGTACAAGCCTGTGGTAAGTGTGGTGTATAATATAGTGCTCGTGCATGAGTATAATGTATGTTTATAGTGTCGTATGTAAAGTGCTTGCTGCATTACACTTACCTGCAAACAGTATTAATCGCCCATTGTGAGCATTCGCGGGCCACAATGAGCGTGCTCCGCGCACGTGATTAGCATATGGTTCTGATGGGTGCCTGTCTCTTTTTGTCTTTGTACTGAGTGGCGATTCAGGTAATGTGTGTATTATAAGTCCATATTGTATTTAGGGTTTATTATCTATATTTCACCATTGGATTATCTATATTTCACCATTGGATTATCTATATCTCAGTGTGTATGTGTGCGGAATGCGGTCAAGTAGAGGCGATTTCCGCCCAATTTTTACCACTAGACGATTGATAGTGTAATACACAATACGCACGAGGTTGTTTTTGGCACACTGGGGCTTCTTGTTGGGTCTACATAGGTCTATTTCAACCGTACGCGGTTGATGTCAGATCGTTGTCTATACATTTGGTCGACGTACGAGCACATCTCTGACGGTTATGTGTCTTTCAAGTATGAGCTGTAAATAGACAGTTACTAACACGAACGGAATAACTCCCTTTACGAGGCTCTGTCTTTGGCTAAACGAGTAGTGTGATTGTGGTATCACAATGGTGTGATGCAAACCATAGCTGCTTGGATACTTCATTACTAGCCCGCGAGGGTGCTGTGTGGATGTAGTTCGTGTATCCCTCCTGTGAATAGTTCATGTAGCAAAAACAAATGGAGAAGTGGCACATGCAGCAACCATAGTAGTCGTCAACGATGTGCAACACCTCAACAACCCCGTGATTCGCGAGTGCGATATCGATATGAATATCAGCAACGAGTTTCATGTCATCAAAGGGTACCCATGATAGTCTACTTCATAGGTGGCGGCGTGGAGGCTACTTCAAGACCATTCGGGTGGTTTCGATGAAAATTTAGTACGCGTGGATAATGAAACACTCTCTCTGGGGAGTAGACACTAATTGTTCTAAAAGATCTTGATCGCGCAATCAGCTCATTGAAGTGGCATCACTTCCTACCTTAGATGCAGAAAGGGTACGCCGAAGTGCTTTCGAAAGTATCGGATTTCACAGAGGGTCTCAATTTCAATCTACAAGTCATTCCCAAGGCTGACTAAACAGTTTTTACAAATGCCACTGTGAAGCAATACAAAGCAACACGGCTACGCGCACAGCTACCATCGTCCAAACTGATGTATGGGTAACGCAGCTACCACACTCAAGTTTATTAAACATTCCACAGTATCTCGACCTCGTTCATTTCGATAGTATACATTTTTTTTAATATATAAAGGGGTTCCCGTGGGCGGGAAGTGGTTATGAAAGTACAGAGCAACTCCCCAGAACGTTTCGACTAACATGGACTTTCTCCAATCTATGGTCAATTCTGTCCAAAAGTCCTTGAACCTCAACTGGTAATAGCGAACAATTGCGTAGCGTGTGACAACTAATTGAGGCTGGCGGGGCGGTGGAAAACAGTCTACCCCCCGGTATACTGGGATTTTGTGTTGCTATATAAACTGTACGGTCCAAAAACATATTTTGGATACATCTCTATGCTTCCTTGGACTTCGACCTTCCTATATGCAATGTACTCGCGATATTCCCGAGGATGCATATGTTTACGACATCACACATCCAAAATATTAGTTTGGCTGTTAGAACCTACTATTTTGACGCGTATTGGAATATTCAGTAAGTGTTTCGTTAGAGATGTGTGCGCCCTGAAAAGCACAACATTCTCTCCGTTAGCTATGCAGGAAGTACACAGCCAACGTATTACAGAGTACTGCCAAAGTCTTAGCCCCATTTTATTAATATAGGAACACAACGTCGCCTAATAAAGACTTTCAAAGTGAGCGAGTCTGATATGAGATAGTCCCCTGATAGGAAAATCATCAAACAGTACAGTGTTACCAATGTTTATTAGCCTTAGAATCTATGCACAGTAGCATCCAACTAAAAGTGATGGTATTAACCAGCATATCTATCAACACACAACCTAGAAAATATCCAATCGAAAACAAGACCAAGTAAGGAAATATCTTGAGCAAAACTCCGTCACACATAACATCAAAAGATCATATGAATAACTTCTGACTTAACACTCTGGTTCGCACACCGTCAGGCCATTGTAACACTTGTTATATATATTCATACATACATAGATACATATACACATAGATACATACATAGATGCATGCATGCATGATACATAAATACATAAATACATATATATATATATATATATATATATATATACATATTTATTTATATACACACACGCACACACATATATATATATGTATATATATGGTATAATATATATATATATATATATATGTATATATAATATATTATATATATATATATAATATATATATTATTATATATAATATATAATATATATATATTACATATACATATATGTATATTATATATTATGTATGTTTTTATTGTTATATATAATAATACATATTATTATTATGATATATTAATATATATAATATTATATTGTATATAATAATAATATATATAATATATAATATATAATAATAATATTATATATATATATGATATATGATATTGATGATGATAACATGTACATATTGTGTTCGTATGTACGCACATATGCATTGTATATCTGCATGTATGTATATATATGTATATATTATATATATGTATACGTTATGATGACATATTGCGTATTAATGCGCGTGACATGCATTATGTGCGTGCGTGTCGTGTACGATAACGCATCTATGTACGTACGTACGTGTGCAACGTACGTGTACGTACGTAAGCATTATGTAATGCATGCAATGTACGTTCAGTATGTATTGTGTGCGCACGCGTGTGTACGTACGTACGTACGTACGTAATGTACGCACGCACGCAATGCATGTGCGTGTGCGTAATAATGTACGTACGTATGTACGCAACGCATTATATGTGTGATATGCTGTTGGCTGCATGTATGTGTATGTATGCATGGACATGTAAATCATATGTATTGCATGCGCATGCGCAGCACGTGCGATGCAGCATATGTATTGATGTATACGCATGCATTATTATTATTATGTATTATTATAATTATATTATATAATATATAATATATTATATATGCCATAATATGTATATAATATATATAATATATATCATGCACATACATGCACATGCAACAGCAAACATACATACACTATGCATCATCCATCATCACACATACATACATACATACATATATATATATATATATATATATTATTAACATACATATTATATATGATGATGTGATGTGCATGTGTATGTATTCGTGTTTTGTACATGTTTTCTATTTACATGGATATGTATGTTTTGTGCTGAGTGCGTGTGTATGTATATATATGTATGTGCCATGTATGTATGTATGTATGTATGTATGTATGTATGTATGTATATATGTGCATGTTTTGCATATATGTTAGCGTATGTATATGCGTGCATGTATGTATGTATGTATGTGCATGCGTGCGTACGCATATATATGCATGTATGTATATATATATATATATATATATATATATATGTGTGTGTATATGTGTGATTGTGCAGAATACATACAAAGTACAGGCAGCTGGAGACTTATACGTACTTATACCAGTCCATACATTATGAAAATTGTACGCGCTTATGTAAAAATATACAACACATACTCCTCCATAGAACAATACTTGGTAAAGTCGGCTGTAACCCCACTCATTTTGTACATATCCTATATATGATTGTCTCTTTCGAACCATTACGTGAAAGCAGCTGCCGACTGGCGAGGTCGTGCAAGTATAATCTGTGTGATATATGTTAGGATTTATAGCTGTTTGCTCATCCAAAAAGTAAACTTGTTATATAGGTCTCTCATCAGTCCTGCCTTATTTTTTTACACTTCTCTATTAGAGAGAATCTATATAGTCTCTACTTTAGAGAGAGAGGTCATGGTTTTTTGCAACTTTTTTTGGGTTTATGGTTAGATAGGGTGGGCAGCGAAGGTGTTGTGTTGGTAAACAATTGTGCACTGCATGTATGTAGCACATAAGAGCTCTGCGTGTGACTCGTTGAACTTTAATATACAGGCACTAGCAAACAACGAGGAACACCACACATATATTAAGATTCCCTAGTCATTCCCTTTTCAAATGTAGTGTACAACATTTAGCTATGACAACGTTTAGCTATGAAAAAACTACTTTGGTTGTACACCGAATTAACCAAGACTTTGCGTATAGCTGATAGCAGCGTATTGTTTGATGAACATCTTTCGACAGTGAAATGTATATAATATTTACATATTACGCCGATGTAATCCCCACATAGAATAAAACCTTCACCCACTGCATTTATGAAGTAACATAATAGTAAAAACGAACAAACCCTTGCCCATACTGTATGAAATAACAATCTATAAAAATGTCTGAGCCTTATTTGTCTCCAATGAGAGGGGGACAATCATCTGCAGCAGATGCATGGGGTATGTCAGCGAAGCGTATTTGTCTGGAGACACAGAAGTCACCATCTGACAAGTGGGAGCGAATAGAAGGTATATACTCATAAATATGTTGATTTTTATACTCTTATATGCATTCATCTTGGTATTAGTATACATAACATGTACGCGCAAAGGTGTGAGTTTACCAATGCATGTGTATACGTGTGTTACGGACTTTAGTCTGCACACACATAGATGTGGGACTGTAGATCCATGTATGCTTCCTTGGTATTACTTATCGTGAGTTTCAGATTATGTGCAGTTGTACCTCGATTCTGCGTTCAATGCGACTCTTAATTTTATTATCAGTCGTACCATGTATATTTTCGTACACTTACTGAGTAGTTGGTACTAATACTCTGATTGATCAATATCTCAATCAACTTTACGATGAGTCTCGGGAGACTCGTGTCTTAACACAATTGTGTCACCAGGAAGAAGCTTTAGAGCTTGCTTAAAATTTTATATGGACGGATTGGGCTTTCTTGAGAATGAAATCATATACTATATATATTAACTGTATTTAAGTACTAAGAACACGTCAGACATACGCTAGTACCCTAGTTTGGTATTAAACTGTGTATGTGAATTAAATCAATCAGAAGTGCCACCAGCGCTTCCCCCGTCAACTACGACAATTAAAGGGACAGACTACCTATGTCGACTGAATGACTACATGACAAGGAAGGGTAACAAAAACGCGCACAAGGTGGAATGGATAGACCGCGAAAGCGGCGCACTGGGTAAGCAATCGATAGACGACGTACACGCCTATGTCACAAATACGAATAGATTTAGTCAAGGTATATTCTCAGGCATAGTTCATGCCACATTTTAAATAGATGTTTCGATGTAGTGGGCCGTCGTGCGTATGCTGACTGCTTTGGGTGTCTGATAGCTTGGTCAGTACACCAGTTCGCAAGCACAAGAAGAACGTGTATTGACATTCGAATATATATGTCAATAGGTGTATGCTATTCGGTATGTATGTTTGAAGATAGTTTGTGAATCTATGCCTACGATCTGGTATATGCGGTATTGGGAATTGAATCTTTTCGGTGTTTACATGTCTGTGTTTGTAGCTTATGGCACACATGTATGAATCTGCGTTCCAATGTTCTCAATACAGGATTAGTCGCCATCTCTCTGAAGATCGATAACGGGACCATTCAAGCGAATGGTGAAGGGAAGACAAAAAAGTTGGCCAAACAGGCTGCAGGTATATGGGCATGCGAATTCTGGTTAGTACCGATAACATAGTTGCATGTAGTAGCACGTAAATGGTGTTAGTGGAAGCAAGCTGCTGGTGTTTGTGCGCGTGTACATACTGGATTAAATCAGCGATTTTATTGTACGATGTAACGTATTTTCTAGTGTACTGAGGTACAATATATTCTCGCGCGTGTATTGAATTTAGGTAATGGTTTATAGACGTAAATGATACAGATATGTGATGATCTATACATGTTCAGCAAAGTGCATCGTACACTTTCACCAGATCTCTATACGTCCATGGTATCGATGTACGTATATACCAGTGTGCAAGTTAACGTTAAACATATATAATCCTTCACGACATGCATCTTATGTTCATATCTGTGAAGTTTTGCTGTAGAATCTACATCCAATGTGTTTGTTTTTCCAAACACGTCTCAAACCCTTACTCTTCGAGTGGTATTCGCTTTCCACTACAGCTCAGCAAGTGCTGATCCAGTTGCATAGCAACGACCCAGAACATGCACGTAACACCAACCAATCAGCCAGCGATGTGACGGTCTCACAAGCACAACCTGATTCTATGATAAACACTTATCAAGATGCTTTAACGGTATGAACGTATACACGTTGTGCGTTTTAATTCTGCGTCAAAGGCATACGATCGGACGCATTAGATTCATAAGCGTGTACACTTTGCGGGTCATCATAGTGTAGCATATAAGGTGCTCATGAGAATACTCTTTATGACATGAATGTGTCCCGTTGTGAGTTATTGTGTAGAATATGCGCATACTGACTCTCTAAAACCCTGACTGAATGTATACCCTAGTGTAATGTTTTATCATGCATGCATATGCGATAGGGTTCTCTGAAGGTGCGTTTGGTGATCTACCGGAGATGCGTGTGATGCGTATCCTTGCTTCGTGTGTAGCGCGTGTGCTCTCATATCATCGTGGCCAGCTCCGCGTTTCTTGTAAATTGATATGGAATAGCATATTGCGAACGGACCACAACTATTCCAATGTAAAGTTTTATCTTCCATGTGCTCGGCCTTGAGTCATCTAGCACGGATACAATAG
>LUCW03002232.1:32500-80000 GCA_001586965.3 Sphaeroforma sirkka | reverse complement strand
TTTGCCCTGCCAAACTGCAACGGTATAGTGAACTCCATCACAGTCGCATCCAGATCGGTACTGAAGCTCCCATTAGTCACACCATTGACTGCGGTGGGCTGCACTCCTGCGCTATTTTTACCATCCAATAGGAACTCTTGAACCTCCGCGTCAGTGGACATCTGGCCAATCACAGCCGAGCTACCTACCATTTCTTCACCAAACCCAATACCAAACCATCCGACTAGACCCGGGAGAGTCGCGCGTGCGATGAAACTATCGGCCGTAAAGTTGTACTCTAGTGTAATCGGGGCGCTGGTAAAGGTGTAGTTGTTTGCGTACATCACCGTATCTTCCGTAACGGTACTGTCCGTATCACTCACATCAGTATTGTTATCCACCACAACAATGGTTTGGTTGAGAAATACAGTTTCCACCGCTCGCTTGTCGTGGTAAGACACGAAGTCCGACGTTCCCCATGCCCAAATAAGGAAATTATCCTCGTCCGGGAGTAGACCGCCCTTCCAGAAATCTACAGGAATCTCAAACCGGAGCGTGGAATTCACTCCCGGAGTAAACACCCCGTTGGTTACAGAGTTGACCAATGAGGGGCTTACCCCAGCAGCACTCTTCGTAGTCAGCAAATACTCTTCCACAGTACCGTTCGCCGAGTTTTGGCCTATCACCGCACTGGACCCTACCATGCCTCCCGGCCCAAAGCCCGTGCCAATCCAGCCACATTCCTGGTTCATAATGGTAGTCTTAGCCTGCAGTGTATCGTTCAACAGTGTGTACTCAAAGGTCACATCGCCGTCGGCAAATACAACCATATTCTCATAGTCTGGTTCAGGTGTTACGTAATCCGGGAGCGTTTGTCCCCAGGCATCCACACCGAGACTCGCCCATGTGCTGGGTAGGACCCCCACACACTTATGGCCATCCATCTCAGGGCGTACGCCTATGTATGTAAAATGTGCAGGGGCAGGAAAAATGAGTCTTCCCGAACGTATACTTTTTTACAAGCCTAAAACTACACATACACGTGTTAGTGTTGTGACGCATAGAAATGGGCATAGCATAGACAAAACTCTATACATTTGTCAACCAGACTTCCAAGAAAGGTTTAGAATACACAAAAACAATAGGTGACTCCAAGAGAACTGCATATGCTGTGTGTATACGTAATGTACACCTATGTATAGTACATGTGACCCCAAAAGCAACCTGGTAATTGATGCACATAATATTGAAATAGGCAGCCGAATATACATTTGATTTGCGTGAGAGAGAAACACAAGAATACGCATGTATGCTCGTGCCCCAGTACACCGGTCGACCGTGCGTATCATTATTGGATTCAAACTGAGTAGACTAGAATGGATATACAAACGATGTGCAACGGTGTAACGTAGATAAATTGGCATATGGTACTCGAGACCCGTTTAGTTTGTTTCGTGATGAGGGCATACACACACAAACGTGAGCGGCCTATGTAGAAAAACACGTTGGGCATATACCTTGAATACAAAAGAATGAGTAGGTAATACACTACAGTAAATATACTTACCGCCTATATCCCCATCATAGAAGTACAAAGGAAGTCCGCCGAATAAGATATTATCGTAATTTGAAACAGTCACAAAGCCTTCCGTTCTGAACGGCGAGTCTGCAGCTATAGTGTCATCAAATGTTATGTTGCAACTTTCTCCTGAATCGATATTTGGTCTGTCTGTGCCAGCGTATGTAGGGAACCCGTCGTATCCGATACCTGAGAAATAAATTAGAATCAGAATCAGAATATATATTCGCATACATATATATATATATATATATATATATATATATATATATATATATATATATATATATATATGTGTGTGTGTGTGTATATGTATATATATATATATATATATATATATAGATATCTATATCTATATATAAGTACATATCTATAGCTACATTTACATCTATGTATATATATATATAATTATTCATATATATATATATATATATATATATATATATATATATATATATATATATATATATATATATAATTATTTATATATATATAAATATATGAACATATATTTATGCAAGCATATACATATTCATACATACATACATACCTTATGTATGTAAAAATATATATGTGTATATTGTTGTGTTGTGTTTTGTGTGTGTGTGTTGTGTTGCGTCTGTATGATGATACGTACATACACACACACACACATATACATATATATATATATATATATATATATATATATATATATATATATATATATATATATGTGTGTGTGTTTGTGTGTGTACGTATATATGTGTATGGATGGAATATAAAATGTATAGAAACAATAGCTGCACTGTACTGGATACGACAGCAAATTAGATATACTTAATAATCAAAATCAAAAAAAAACTCAACAAACTTAATATTGTATACGTTAAAATATTAGAAATAATTGTCAATAGCAGAAAGCCTTGTCAGCCTCGAGTATGATAAAAGCATTATATCTGCTTATAATTGTATACAAATAGCTACATACGCGAATCATAGAGAGCCTTTGTGAGCAGATAAATACGTACAAACTTCAAGTACGGTGAAATTCTGTAAATAGTAGTATGCGCACTTGGACCATTCGCTCCTGCTACAATAGTACCAAACATGCGCATAAGGCATATATATATGGTTTACTTCAAATATATATGAAATATATACACAGAAATACACGAATAAAAGTACGTACCAGCTTCAAATACGGTGAAGTCCGGCAAATAGTAGTATACGCATTTGGACAATTGCATGCCACTGCCATCATCCGAGACCACTCCGGTGCTTGCTATGAGAGCTTCTGTGCCGAGGACGTTGTTTGTATCTGACAGTATCGAGAAAACCACATCGCAAGCAGACACTGCAGTGGCTAAATTTACGCTCAGGCACACGCAGACGAGTGCTTCGTGTGAGAATTTCATGATATATGTTTTGTATGTGAGTAATGTATATTACTATATAATACCGATGCTTTCGTGGTTGTATGTAGTTGTTGTACAATGGTTGGTAGACTGGTGAGTGGTGACCACAGTTGAACTATCAGAGACAGAATGCATACTCTGGAAACAGGTTGCACATAGATTTTTTTTTTCCAAACAATTGTAGTGCAATGGAACCGTATAATTTATATTTGTATGCTTTTTTTTTAAAATATGTATAAAGAAAAGAAAATCGGTGATATCAATTGGGTGCGGACTGCGGACTGCGGAAGAAATTTATGGTATGTAACCTAATCCGAACCAGTTTCGATAGATCTATTTCAGCCAATGAGAATTGTATTTTGTTTAAAATTGAACTACATAAAACCCCTCTTGGTCGTTTTTAGGCGTAAAAAGTACTATATTTTGTTAAAAAAAATACAAACCTATTACCTAAAGACTAAAAATATCAAAGAATTGAACTACATTTTTGGTGATTTTACGTTCGACACTTCGACATATTCTCAATTAAAAAACAGAATGAAAATCAATCCCTTTAACTTTTAATGAATACCGTGGTTTGGTTATGTTCACATGCTTGATGGAGGTGCAATATTCGAATTTCGAGGTACAATGTCTAAAAGATATACCCCCTCATACCATCCGATTGTTTTAAATAATAGGTTAGTCCCTTTTTTCTACTCTTGCATACGTTGAAATTTGTACGTTAAACGTATCCGGTGAACGACCAAAACGTAATGAGGTTTGGAGAGGAGGACTGGGGCTCTGGGCGCACGGCGGGCACGGTCCTACGCCCCACTGGGGGCTGGGGGCCAGCCGGCCAGGGCCCTGAAATCAGTGGAATGTAAGAATTACAGTCTATAAATAAACCCTTTTTTTAAATAGAGTCCACGTGCATATGCAGCTATTTACTCTGAACAATATTGGGTTTCGACCAGGCCCTCTGGTGACTGGTGAGTCTGGGTCTCTCTCGATCAGCTAGCGACCTAGTCTCTCAAGTCTCGAGTCTCGACGAGTCTCATCACTCCAGTCTCGGGGCGAGAATCAAGTTCTCTATTTTTATTAAAAAAAAACAATTAAACATACGACTGATCCAAAGGGCCGGGTTTTTTATATTTAACCTACGTAACATCGCCTTCTAAAAACGTATTTGTTTTTCTATGAACTTTCTTTTTGGAATAGTAATTTTCAAGCCACCCAAACATAGCCTTCTGAAAATTTGACATTGCAGAAGGAAATGACCCAAATAAGGATATTAATTTGTCCGTTCATATCCGATTATGCATTCCAAACACCGATTCATACCTTTACAGAATACAGAATACAGACTACACTGTATAGATACATACCAATATCTTTAAATACATCAGATGACACATGATGATAACCTTACTGATAAAAAGCTAATCTGTGATATATACATTTGTGTAGTGTTTTCTTCTAGTGTAGGTGCATATATTTGATATAACTACTTTTATTAATAGCTCCACAGGCGAAATGGCTGGTTCTACTCCTTCATCATTAAAACTGTATGTGCGTGCAACTTTAGCAATTGCCAGCGCTACTGCGTTGGGTGATTTCTTATGCCAAAGAATGGGGCATGACGACGGGAAATGGGTATGGGATAAACATAGAACAGGCAGGATGTTCGTTGTGGGTATGTTTATGGGTCCTCTTTCGCAAAAATTCCATACAACGATCGAGCTAGTGCTGCCAGGGAATTCCAATAGGTAAGCTTTGGGCTTCCGTGCGTTTATCAGTTAGATAATAGAACACGAAAAAACTTACGAAAGTCCATCGATGTTTCAATTTTGTATATAGTTTGAACGTGTTTATATATATATATATACATATATATATATATATTATGCTGCATATACATATATATATTTATCTATATATATATATATCTTATGTCTATATATATATATATATATATATATATATATATATATATATATATATATAAAATATATATATTGTATATATGTCTGTATTTATATTTCTATATATATATATATATATATATATCTATACCTATTTATGAATTTATGTTTTTTGTATGTATATATTTATATATATATACATATATTGCACATATATATATATATATATATATATATTATTAATATTATATATATATATATATATATATATATTATATATATATATATATATAATATATATATATATATATATATATATATATATATATATATATATATATATATATATATATATATATATATATATATATATATATATATATATATATATATATATATATATATTAGATGTATATATAAAATATATGTATATATGTTAATGTTTATTTTGTGTGTGTTTGCATATATATATATGCAAGTATTCATATACGTCTGTTAATATTTATGTATCTATTCATATATAGATATAGACATACAAGTATGTATTTTTATACTCTTAGCCCACTATTGAAGTT
Source organism: Sphaeroforma sirkka (assembly GCA_001586965.3). Lineage (NCBI taxonomy): Eukaryota > Ichthyosporea > Ichthyophonida > Sphaeroforma > Sphaeroforma sirkka. The sequence continues at coordinate 74,566 of LUCW03002232.1, read as the reverse complement.
TCATACACTCAATTTTGTGTCATTATTGACCTTGCTGAGTATTTCTGTATTTACCCGATACCTACAATTGGATTAATTTTCTTGACCATATATTGGCAACAAATACCGAATCATGTATACTTATCTGCACTCACCTACATACAGACGGGTGATGGAGAAAGTATTTGTGAACACTCTCACAGGCCCTCTGTTTATCAGCGCAAACTTCACTGTGAACACCCTTTTGCAAGGCAAGACAATGTCCGATGCAAAGGATAAGATCATTAATGATGTCCCCGGTACCTTTGCGCGGGGTACACTTTACTGGCCCATCATTTCAGGACTGCAGTTCAAACTAGTACCCTTGCAGGTATGTATACATTGACGTGGTGATGCATGGTTTATGCCCTCCAAATGCAGTGGCACGTGATTGAATCTCGTGAAATCTGTCGTCCGTATATACTATGGTGGGGCGCAATAGTCCAACCTTATCTTGCGGCAAGTAAGTATATGTGGAGTCATGTGGAAGCTCACGAGCGCTGTATTTGTGCTGGTGCTGTATGGCCACACTAACAGCGACGTATTTGTTAGCGTAGTAAGCACACAATGTTCTGGCGTGCGAAATCAATAGTACAGGCAGCAACAGGTGCAGTGTCTCAATATATTTATAAAGCCGACTGAACCGAAATACGTGAACTAAGATGTGTTCTGTATTGAAATACCAGAATTATCCATTCAAGCTTGGTGAAAGGTAGGTATGTACACTATCACGCTCATTGCCCACACGGTCATAGCAGTACTACGCCGTATGCTCCTATGATTAGAGCGATTATCCAGAGTATCAGTAAATGATAGCCATCAATAAAATAGAGGCGTATCTCCGGGAGTTGTGTTGATGATCCGTATTACCTGCTTGCCTACTGACATATTGCTGAATTTTACATGTTCATCGACCCATTGTGTATCTATGAAGGATAGTAATCAGTATATTACAAACATGTCTCCGGGTGTTGTGTTTTAGTGTATTAATGGTCAGTATTAGCGTAATTTATTGTAGCGGAGATGTATACTTCACCAACCTATTGTGCCATGTGTACTATACGTACGCTATATATCGTGCCCTCGGATTACACTATGTAATTACCAATCCATTCAACGCGATCAAACATACTGATTATGCAGACACATGCGCCTCCTTTTTTGACCCACAGTATAGGCCGATTTTTGGCAGTATGGCCACAGTGCTCTGGAATACCTACCTGTCAAGTGTGGGTAATAAGGCTGAGATCGAGATCGTTGATCCGGCACATATGATAGATAATCTGAGCGTACGCGCGGTGCGCCGTATGTCAACGGAAGATGTCTATCGCGAGCATGGGGTATGGGGCGGCGATGATTAGGCGACCAAATTTTATTAGGTATATATACTCTATATATCTACGTGTGTGTGTGACAAAGCATACATTATACCTACCGGCCGAGTGCAGGTGATACGGCTGAGATAGAGGCCCTTGATCGGAATGTTCGTGCGGTACAGCGTATGGTATTGACTTGAGCAATGATCTCGAGACTACTATGATTGGACAAGCAAGTGTTTATGGGTGTATACATCGCTTTGTACTTGCATCTATGTATTCACATGCTTGCAACGATATCGGTTGCTATATGACGATAGAGGAGCACGGATCTGATTTCCACTGCTGAACCCGAGTATGGTTTGTATTTTTGCATATAATGCTTGTATATTGGCTTGTCGTCCGTACACGAACACAATAGTGTGTTATGGGTACAGGCAAATGCCTGTAGTGATATGGATCTACGATAGCAATTCTGTGTAGAGGGCATGGGCAACAATTGTCTGTAGTCTAAAATAGGACAGAGGTTAGTTTGGTACCCCACTTTATGGTACTAGATTATACTGCTGGTATGATTACTATAGCAGGATAGTGTAAAGAGTACAGCCCACGGCCTGTAGTGATATGACTGTGATGGTGGCAGTATGGTATATATGTCAAGCTCCACACAACGTCCGGGGACAATACGATGCGCAGGAACTTGAGGTCCGCATATGAGTGAGTTTGCTGTTATTATGGTGATGTACGAACGCAAATGCTGCATGTAAAGGGATAGTCAAGGACGTTAGGTTAGTAGTGTGGCTTTACTCAGGGCTCGATGGGGTGGCATAGCAAGCATATAGCATTCATGGACAGTGTGAAATGTGGAATAATCTAGGCGGATTGGGTGAATGTTTCGCCTGTTGTATGCTGGCGTACGGGCAGTACCAAACCCGAACCGAATACAGAGTAAAGCAGGGAAATTGCCTGTAACGATGGCTGTATGGGAAGTCATCGGTCCCGCTTGCCCTGTGGCCTGACCAGGCGCACTACGAAACAACTGGGCCGAACTTCGGGTACAGTGTGTATTGCTTTGCTGGCGGCAATGTTGCACACGGTTGAAGAGGTGCAAGGAGGCTAGTTGTATTGCTCTAGTGTGAAGATGTCTAACAGTCTAGTTATATTCACGGTCAATACGAGAGGTCGAGTGCGGAAAAATCATTGCGTGCTTTCAGGTGTTATTAACCGCTCTATTAATGTGCACTGAAGGTGCAGATACTGTGTAACCCCTCGTTTACTGAGATGCAAGGGACAAACGAACTATATATATATATATATATATATATATATATATATATATATATATATATATATATATATATATATATATAGATCTGTTCAAACGGTGTCGGAGTGTGTCATTCCACTATAGAACTGGTGTCTGACCGAGATACGACTTAATCAACCGCTGCGTAGCGCGGACGGCGTTTTCGATGCCCGCCGCTGCTTTAGGTGTGTATGGTACCAATTTGCTACAGAATTCATGCAGCTTTTACATTGTATAGCGGCTTGTTCAGCGCCCAATACACTTCGAAGTACCGAACAGTCACATGAAGATCTCCATAGCACACCGCGTCGTCGTCGCCGAAGGTTAATAGCCCTAGGTAGACATCAGGTCTGGACGCATATGGGATATGTAGCATCGTACAAATTTGATACGCAGACACCTGACGAATATACGAAGTAATTCACACTAGACTGAAGTCTGATCTCATATGATCTCAAGTCGATGCCAATAACCGTATCACTTGGAATCCGCCCTGATAGTATGTGTGGTTGCTATGGCAACCGAGGAATATAACTTTGATAGTATGGGTCTCACCTCATAGCTATGGTGTTGATACTGTTCCAACACACTCAGAGAACACACAGAATTAACTCCCAATTCTTATGTAGTTGCCATGAAAATGGAGACGCAGATTTGAAATCTCGTCAGAATAGCCACACAGTCAACCCAGCTTAAGGCATAAGCAGCGCTCTGGCAATCCCACTCGGGAGACAGACACTCGCATGTTTAGATATGAGAATATACGTTTGAGTAAATACTAAAAGCAAATACAGTGACATTTCTTTGCCACGACCGTGCGTCTTGTCCAGACTGGTTTAATATCGTGTTTACAATACAGAAATATTTATATGCCTATATACATATATATATATATATCCATATATATATATATATATCCATATATATATGTATATATATATTGTTGTATTTATATATTGATATATATATATATTGATATATTTATATATATATATATTTATATATATATATATATATTATATATATATATATGTATATATATATATATTTGTAAATGTTAATTTATATATATGTGCAAATATTTATATGCTTTAATTTATTTACTCTGTCGTTTGCATTATAACTAAGTTATAGTACCGTCCCTTCACACCCATGAGCTCACTATGTGTGCCCTCTTCGACTACCTTGCCCAACTCCACCACGCAGATCTTATCCGCATTCTCGACAGTTTTCAATCTGTGCGCTATCATTATCGTCGTGCGGCCCTGTGGTGATCGTAGTTAGTGCATATGTAAATAACATATCATCGCAATGTTTCATACGTATGTATATTACAATAAAAACTTACACCAGAATAAACATCGCTTGTGTACACACCGCTGTAGCTCTCGGCGTCTCATATTGACCGTTATCCCTATATAGGTATCTACATGTGCCATGTACGCAATTGCGCACCCTTTCATATATATAATCACATTCAAGCCAATAAAACATAAACGTACCACAACCATATATATATATATATATATATATATATATATATATATATATATATATATATGATATAATATATATATATATATATGTACATATATATACGTATAAATACATACATACATACATACATACATACATACATACAACACAAGACATATATATATATATTTATATATATATATATATATATATATGTATATGATATGAATATATATATATATATATGTATGTGATATATATATATATATATATATATAATATGAATCTATATATAATATGAATATGAATATACATGCATATATATGATATGAATATATATATATATATATATATATATGTATATATATATTATATACATATATATATATATATATATATATATATATATATATATATATATATATATATATATATATATATATATCTATATAAATAATATATATATATATATATATATGTCTATCTATATAAATAATATATATATATATGTGTGTGTGTGTGTAGAGCATAGCATACCTCAGCAGCAGCGTCAAGCGCACTCTGTACTACTCGCTCACTCTCGGCGTCTAAGGCGGAAGTGGCTTCATCCAAAAGCAGGATCTAAAAGTAGAACGCGAATTCATGATATGAGATACGAGATGCTTAACAGCACAAATCAGAGTAACCCCTTCAACCGATATTGAGATATCAAATGGTAAACAGGGGCCATGAAACTGATACAAACATAATCTGAAAATCCAGAAAGAAATACAGAAGAAAAATCTAAAAATAGAAACAGATACAGTGGAAAATTTTAAAAATAGAAACAGATGCAGTAGAAAAATCTAAAAATAGAATGGTACTCAGGCGCATACCTTTGGATCTCTGAGAAGAGCGCGGGCGATGGCCACCCGTTGTTTCTGGCCTCCACTAAGTAACGAGCCGCGCACACCCAAGTGAGTGTTGAGACCGTCTTCCAATTGATCGATAAATGACATAGCATTCGCCTGTTTGGTACAGATAACTGTAAATATGAGCCATTTTGATGGGTCAAGAGTACATTGCGGCAATGATATTCGCCTATATAAACATTTTAAAAATAGCACCCACTGGTTGGTATGGAGTAAATGTCGCAATGGCGATCACCCGTTTGGATATTTTTAAATATGTGCCAATTCGATTAGTCTATGTACACACGAGTGGCTAACCACAATATACAAACACGTGGGCTGCATGCATAGAGTACATACAACACGGCGCTTCACATCCACCTGTATAAATTATAGCTGTGTGGGTAAGTCACGTGTTTTTATACACATCCGCCTGGATGGATTATAGGTGTTGCTGTGTGTTGAAGGGGTTGGTAAGTCAGGTGTTGAAATACACATCCGCCTGTATGGATTGGAGCTGTTGCTGTATGTTGAAGGGGTGGGCAAGTCAGGTGTTTTTATACACATCCGTATGGATTGGAGCCATTGCTGTGTTAAAGCGGTGGGTAAGTCACGTGTTTTTATAGGCTGGAGGTGCCATAGTCATACCACCCTTTCTCGCTCGCGACCGATAAACTCCCTACCTAATACAGCGTCTCCAGGCCATGCACAAAGTTCACTCTAATCACAACCACCAACAGACCCATGTATTCCTGTGCATTTGTCCACTGCCATATGCACACACCTTCTCGCACGCAGCAATGATCTCTTCGTCCGACACCGGGTGTGTATCTACGTCCAGGCCGTACACAATGTTCTCCCTAACCGTTGCGGTAAACAGGTCAGGCTCTTGGCCCACCAAGCCTATAGCCTGGCGAAGACTCTGCAGGTTGTATTCGCGTACATCCACGCCATCCACACTCAGGTGACCCCCGCGGGGTTGGTAGAACATCTCAAGTATGCCCATGGCCGACGACTTGCCGCAGCCACTGTATATGTAGATGCATGTATAGAGTGTAGTGGTGAGATTAGAGATGTAAAGTGTGAAGCGACGTTTTTGCGTGTGTATATATATATGCGTGTGTGTATGTGTGGCAAAGGTCGGCGGTAGTGCCCCGATTTATGCGCTCCGCTTGCCATACACCGAGACAGGCTTGAGTGTTGATTACAGTAACTGAGGTATGGTCGTTATCAATATCACTATCCTTATTGCCACAAACCCCACTCTCCGATGTGGTCTTTAATTGTCTAAACCCTAAAACACTATAGGAGAGATGCGTGTGTTTTTATATATCAAGATGTACATGAAAGAACAAATACACTCCATCTACACTTACGTGAACCCCCCCACCCCCCCGGAGGTTGATGGTTCGTCTCCAGTAGGTTCATTGCAGACGATTCTTCACAGTCTTTATATATGTACATGTACATGTGTATGTATTCGATATGTGATGTGTTGAAGAGACATTCAAACAAAAGATGTGTCCGTGTGTGTACGTGTGTGAGCATTTATATTTGCAGATGTGCATTATAAAACACGGACAAACGCTTCAAGACGATATATATATAACTTTACCTTTCTCCGACAAGCGCGAGGGTTTTGCCGGCTTCGATACTTGCGGTGAAGCCGTTGAGGATTGTCTGCCCAGGGCGCGAGGGGTATGAGAACACCAACTCATTGAACGAAACCTGGCCCTGCAATTCCACTTCTTGTTTGGGTGCCGCTGTTTTGTTGTACTGTAAATTCACTGCCGACAGCTCCAGACCGGACAGTACTGCTTCTAATTATGGTGTGAGAACCAATCAGAAAAAAGGATTTGTAATCAGTATCTATTAAACTGACAGCGGATTAAACAGTGCTACTTGCTGACTGAAATCGATTAAAGTTTTGAATTGCAAAACTACTATCGACACTAAAGTACCGAATATTGCGGAATTTGATGATGAAGCGTATTATTTACAGAGCTCGTGCAGAGATAAACAACATTCAGTACTTACGAATAACATGCAAGTAATATACATGCATTATGTATATATATATATATATATATATATATATATATATATATATATATATATATATATATATATATATACATCGATAGTGTTCTTACCATCTGGGCCGAGTGCTTCAACTTCCTTCGCCCCCATATCGTCTCCATGATCGTGTCTACTTGCAAATGATGATACATATACACCTGGCTGATTAGGTTCGATAAGCGACTTCCTCTCTATAACTCGGAATATACGAGTAGCTCCTTGACGTGCAGCGCCAATGTCTGGCGTGATAGCAAAGGCCGTGGATAGACCCAGTCCACCAAAGATGAGCGCGGAGAAAGTTGTAATCATACCCTGCAAGAACATGAAGGTATGCATAATCAGGACGTGTCTACGTGTGTTTGTGTAGATATATACGTGTGTGTGTATGTATACACGTGTGTATACATGTATATAAGTGTCAATATAGAATAGTACCTATAAGTCGTCGCACAGGTGCAGGTCAGTGATGCTTGAGCGTGAGTGTATATGATATATGCAGCACTAGCGTGGGCCAATGACTCGGCTTGGGCAAGACCTAGCCCACCGAAGGTTACTACGAAGAAGGTAGTGGACATACCCTGTTATAGCAATGTGTATGTAGATGTCATATGTGTGCGTGCATGTAGCCGTGTGCATTGAATTATGCGAGTCTGCATGTTGATGGTAGCCGTGATCAAGTGTAGTGAACTAGGAATACATCTTGATCGGATACACAGCAACCGATAAAACCGAGTGAACCCATGTGCCATGTACCATGTGCATGTATTTACACGTACACGTACCTATACACACACACACACACACACGTATATATATATATATATATATATATATATATATATATATATATATAGATACATATATATATGTGTGTGTGTATCCACTTACCTCTACCGAGCATGTAAACTTATCCTTGACGAGTTGAACACCGTACCAGAACCCAACACCCCACACCATCAGCACTATGAACTGTGCAAACCCAAAGGTCAATCCGCTGATAAGCGAAGACTTTCGCAGACCGCGTTGTGGTTCCTTCAGCTTGTCATTGTAACGGTTGAGCACCTGCACACAGGAACGACGCATATGCGTATAAAATATATTCAGTGATGGATATACAATCAAACATATATATATATATATATATATATATATCGACTTTGGTTGGGTGAAAGATATATATGTAGAACTGAATGCGTTGAGTTTGACGTATATCTATATGACTAAATCTACATAAAAATAAGGTCCACACTGCCAATGTCCAGGGATTGATGAGGACCATACCATGGGGGCAACTGGTACTTATCAACATACGAACATTCACTATGACAATCGTACACACATTCTCAATCACTCAATAACTTGTCACACTCACGAATATGTTTTGCCATGTACAGGGACGTTCCAACTACAGCACTATTGCTTTAAATAATACAAATAAATTTTATAATAAACGTATATACACGGTCAGTCATATGAGCATAGTTGCAAGTATCTTCGAACTTGTGCAATACATTTTACGTTGTTATCACTAAACATCCCAATCCGCCGTCATGCCTCTCAACAAGCAAACACCTTCGTTGATGCTCGAAAGCACATACAAACGCTATCGACCACGCAAACATATATACATAAATATACGTATACGTATTCATATTCTTCTTTGCTTAATACAGACATACGTTTTCGCTTATTCCCAAGTAGGTGACCGTTCGAACTGAGGCCAAGAATTCCCCTGCAATTGTATTTGCATTGTCCATCGACAACAACGCCTTGGCTTCCACCTGTGCGAGTACAAGTTAGAAGATGAGCGCGTGTGTGCACGTATGAGTGGGTATGAGTGGGTACGAGTGAGTGCGAGTGTGTGTGTGCATGTGTATGTGTATGTGTATGTGTATGTGTATGTGTATGTGTATGTGTATGTGTATGTGTGTGTATTGTATATGATCCTATGACTATGGCTTTGACTATGAGTATGTATGTGTGCATGTGTGTGTCCATATGTATGGGCATGTGCATGTGCATGTGCATGTGCATGAGCATGAGCATGTGTACGTGTATGTGTATAAGTATGTTAATGTGTCTGTGTATGTTAATGTGTATGTGAATGTGTATATGGATGTATATGTGGATATATTTGTGCATGTGGACGATAAGTGGATGTGAATGTGTATGTGGATGTATATGTGAATGTGTATGCATATGCTTGTGTGTATATGTATGTGCAAGTGTAAGGGTATGGGTATGTGTATGTGCTTGTGTATGTCTGTACGTGTGTAAGTGTATATGTATGCGTGTATGTGTGTATATGTATGGTGTGTGTGTGCATACCGTTTGTGTGTGTGTGTATGTATACATATGGTGCATAGTAATATGAACCCGAGCCCTCCCGATATGACATGCAAATTTTTCGATACCCACTGAAACTCAAATTTTATTGGTCGGTTTTGAGACGCAATGGAAGTGACGAACAAAAATATTCGACCAATTTATTTTGATTTGGGACATTAAGACCCAAATAACATAATAATCATACCGTCCTAGACAATCTGATTCCCAAATATGCCGCAAGGCCGGTGGCTGGTATAGTTGCAAACATAACCGCCGCCAATTGAGCGCACGAGGCAAATCCAATTGCAACTGCGGGAGTTTAATATCGAGGGAAACGGTAAGGTGCTTGCTTTTATAATGACATGGAGATATCCTTTTTTGCCTGTTGTAGGTCCGCGTACATTACTCTGCTGCATACAATAAATGAACATATATATGCGGTGCTTATATCCTTATAGATATAAGTTCGGGATATATTCAATCATTTATGTAAGTATACGTATAATCGAACAAATATACGCATACCAATCCCATATACGCATATCAAAATAACATACGTATGCCAATCACATATACGTATATCAAGTAGATATACGCATATTCAACAAGGTACACGCATATCAATCTCATATACGTAAATCAAATGGATATACGCATATCAAACAAGGTACACGCATATCCATCACATATACGTATATCAAGTACATATACGAATATCTAATACATATACGCATATTGAACAGATAGACGCATATCAATCACATTTACGCATATCAAGAAAATACGCATATCAAATACGTATACACGTATCAAACAAATACACGCATATAAAACGAATATGCGTATACCAATCACATCTAAGCATATTACACAAATACGCGCATATCAAGCTCACATACGTATATCAAACAAATAGACGCACATAGAACGAATATACGCATACCAATCACAACATATCAAACATGTACACGCATATTAAGCTCATATACGCATATCAAGCAAATAGACGTACATAGAAGCCAATCACATCTAAGCATATTAAACAAATACACGCATATCAAGCTCACATACGCATATCAAACAAATAGACGCACATAGAAGCCAATCACATCTAGGCATATTAAACAAATACACGCATATCAAGCTCACATACGTATATCAAACAAAATAGACGCACTTAAAACGAATATACGCATACCAATCACATCATATTAAACATGTACACGCTTATCAAGCTCACATACGCATATCAAACAAATAGACGCACATAGAACGAATATGCGCATACCAATCACATCTAACCATATTAAACAAATACACGCATATCAAGCTCACATACCTGAAGTCAGAACGGTGGTGAACATCATCGTCTGAACTATAATCACACCGCCAGTCAGATTGGAGACGTTTGCGGCATCTGTCGATAGATTCACTGATAGAGCACCCACACTGTGTTCCTCTTGGTCGAAAAACCCAATATCCTGCATTTGGTAGGGGAATCAGGTTTCAGAAATGTGGGAATATGCCTATATATAGGCCCATTTTTTAGCCCACCCTAGGCCCTGATATGTACCGCAACAGAGAAGAATAATTCGACATCCATCGAATATTATATCCGTGATCCGACACCCATAGGTGTTTATCAACTCACAGAAACAGTCAGCACTTGGTGTAACTGTTTTCAGCGTTCTTTTCTCCTCTTATCGTTTACGTTCACATATAAACAATGGATCCCCATGCGCACACGGGGTTAGATATATGTACACATATAGCCCATACCTGTCGCATCAACGACCTGAAGGTCTTCTCCCGCAATCGTCGGGTGAGTTTCTCTGCCACATAGCCGTTGGCCGTGTGCATGAAGAAGTTGGACGCAAAGGCAATGCAGCCGATGAGAAAGAACAGCCACACGTAGAACATCGAACGTTCGGTATCCTGTACGTGAGTCGTATTGATAAGTGTGTGGGCACAAGAATATGAACAAAAAAGTCTGTAAATTTAATACTGAATTATGTGGTTATGTATGGCAGGGACATTCTCGGATTGTGCACACAGACAACAGAAGGAAGGAATAGGCAAGAATGGTATGAAATAGCCTCACATCAAAATCTACACATGTATGAACCAATATATGTCAATAGCAGTGCATAGGTGCTTAAGTATACGCACAGGTGATATATATATATATATATATATATATATATATATATATATATAGATATAGTTATAGATATAGATATAGATATAGATATAGATATATATATATATATATATATATATATATATATATATATATATATATATATATAGCGTGGCTAAGTTGTCCGTAAAAAAACATTTATTTATTAACCGCCTAGATAGTATTTGTAAACTGTCTAGAGTAGTATATAGATATATATACATTCACAGCATACACGAGAAGAGAACCAAATGCGATACATCATAATTCCTGTACTTACATATTAAAAGTGTGTGTGTATGAACCTACAACCTCCTATATAGATATATATATATATAAATCCATATTCATATACATATATATATATATATATATATGTGTGTGTGTATATACAAAAAATATAGGTGCACATGCAAATATATATTTATACTATATATATATATCAAAGTACTTACCACTGTGATGAATACCCACAGCATCTCTCCGAAAGCAAAGGCGAACATCGGCCACATAGCACCACTGATTATGGCACAGACGAACCCAACGAACAGAAGCCACCACTCGGGACGCTGCATCATGATCACCTTAAAGAAGTGCTGGAAGTTCGTATAAGGATAGTCATACAAGTTAGAAGCATATTTTGTCTCAGGAATCATGTTAATAACACTTCATCAGGCGATGTAAGTTGATATAAGGATAGAAATACAAGCCAGAATCGAGCTTGTACAACTCACACTCACACGCACATACACATACGCACACACACACACACACACACACCCATACACATACACACACACCCCATACACACACACACACCTCTTCCCGGCATTTGAACTGAAGTAAATCACACACACACACACACACACACACACACACACCTTCTCGGCATCCTTCTCCTCGGGTGTTTTCTTGGTCGTCCGATTGAGTTTCTTGAGCATAATCTCGTCCTCGTTCTTTACCAGCTCTAACGCAGCACGCTCCTCTTCACGAGAGATTGTCGCCTCTACGATAGTAATTGAGGTCTGTGTGTCGTCTGTATGAGTAGAAGTGGATATATAGCTATTAATAGGCCAGCGTAGATAGCTTCAGATATAGTGCACACATTTGTTTATTAAAATAAACCTGCCAATGATTCAATAATGAGATGGAGATAACGGATGTTTGCGCTGAGTGGTGATACACATAGAACAAGGCGTGCCTAGATATCCCTGAGCGTTTCGATGGAAAAACTAAGTTTACACATCGTATTACTTTGAAATAATTCTGCCAATAACTCAATTTAGCTCTCAATGTGGAGAAACTCATTTCGGAGATAAAGAATGAGTGGTTTGCTACAGATATACCAGGTTTGTTTTGTACAAAATAAACTCTAGCATCCTGACAAAAAAAAACCGAGTTTATCCATTGTTCTTATAATAAACCTATCAAAGATGCAATATACCTGTCAATGAGGCGAAGCTGGTCTCGGAGATAATGGATGGCTTGCGTTTGTTTGGAGCGTCACCTTCCTGCAGCTTAACAAAGTCTGCGTACTCACCCCCTTTCGCCATCAACTCCGCGTGTGATCCGGACTCAAGAATCTGTGGCAGAATACCCCCAGTCATATGTCAGTAGATAGATTTATAAGTTTCTCTTGAGAGAGAATGAGAAAGCAAACTGAACGGACATGTGGCTATCACGTCATATGTCAGTGCATTAGTAAGATACACCCAATACACGAATCTGGATCTGTGGCATATATATATATATATATATGCCACAGATCCAGATTCGTGTATTGGGTATATCTTACTAATGTGTGTGTGTGTGTACACACATATAATATATATATATATATTTGTCGTAGCTGTTATCTATTGAGTCGGTGTGTATTAGTCTTAGCTGTTATATATTGAGTCGGTGTGTATTAGTCGTAGCTGTTATCTTTATATAGATATCTACATATATCGTATACATAACAGACATTTAGTTACCTGCTGAATATGCATGTATACTTTCATACAAATTTTCGACACATCCAGAATTGGCTCTGTTGCCGTGAGTGTGCTCAGTAACCACATATGCATCGACATATATTTACATATACACACTTATACGCACAACCACATATTCGCGTTTCATTGTGTCATATATAACGCACCTTTTATCCAGGGCGACAATAGTGCCACTGATAGGTGTGAGGTTGCGTGCAATAAATACAGTGGCACCCTTTCAACTTGCACATCATCTACACACTCGCATATTCCAGACATGTGTGTACACGTACAAGCACATCCACATGGCATCTTGGCTGAGCCCTCGTAAACCCTAAAACCGCTAAACCATAAACCTCTTAACCTAAAAAACCCCAGTTATAAAACACACCACTCCCTGATCTAAGAACACCTCAGTGTTGGTCTTTCTCACAGCAGTGCGTCTGCCTGCAACAACTACAGTTGTGCATACTCTACTAGTGACTATACACAACACTACTTCTCTCGACACTGCCATACATCCAAGCTCTCGTGGCCGTATGGTAGTATCACCCACCTGTCCTTGGTCCAAGAATACAATGGTGTTGGCTTTTCGCACAGTCGTGAGTCGGTGGGCAATGATTATAGTAGTGCGACCCCTGCTCGCTTTGTCCAGAGCTGCCTGCACCACCGCTTCACTCTTCACGTCCAACGCCGATGTGGCCTCGTCCAACAGCAGGATCTGAATGAGAGGGAAAAACCCCACAGTTTAACTGGCGCGTAAACCTAGTTTATTCCGTTTGTGTCAGTTTAGACTGATTCGTGCGTGCTTTACATTGAGTACACAACACCGATGTTGCTTCGTCCAGCAGCAGGATCTGAATGAACGAACGAGCGAAAACCACATTTTACCTGGCACATAAACCCGGTTTATTCCGAGAATAGATGTAAGCTTGGATGAATTCGTACTTGCCATACATATTCCATACAGTACCGAACTTGCCTCGTCCAGGAGCTGAGAGAAATGCTGCTAGTGTCCATGATGTTGTATCATCGTACGCCTCGCATGTATAAACACGCCCAACTTCACATACAGACACAGACACGAGTGTCACAAATACTCATACATATGCAAGGACACAACTATATGAGAACTCTTGGACCACGCATGAACGCTCGTGCTGCTATACGCTGCTTCTGTGCCCCACGGAATATCTCTCTCTGTCGCGCGCATTTGTGTTTTAGTAGCCTACATACGCATGCACAAGTATGATATCCAAATACACAATATCGCATACAAGACCTTAACACATATACAAACATGTGAGAATGAATATATCCATGTATATATATATATACCTTTGGATCGCGAATAAGCGCTCGGGCGATAGCAATACGTTGCTTCTGTCCACCACTCAGCATGCCGCCTCCCTCGCCTATCTGTGTCTGGTAGCCGTCCGGCATGTGGCAGATAAAATCGTGCGCATTGGCCATCTCACAGGCACGCTCAATGTCGTTTTGGGTCACCTCCTGGTATGGCAGTGCATTTGGAAAAACGTATTTTGATGATGTACCGTAATGTTATCGCAATATACCAATGTGAGATGGGATATATCGTATTCAAACTACTTCAGACCATACCATACCTGAATTAAGAAGCGCCTGTTGTGGAAGACATCGTGTGGATAGTCCTGGTCAAAATCGGGATTGGGGACGAGTGCAGCGCCCATGGCAATATTCTCCGCGATAGTACCGGCAAATAAAACTGGTTCCTGGCCCACATAGCCGATTTGTCCACGCATCCATTGGATGTTTAGCGTCCGCACATCTCTCTGTTGTTTGTGAGTTGTTGTGAGAGAAGTATATATCATTCCCAGATCCGATTTGTTCTCGTGTGCACATCTTTGTGTGCGTGTGTATGTGTGTTATTGGAAGTGATATAGACATCATTGACACACCTAATCTGTCCATACATTCATTAAATTATTGGGTAAGCAAATCACTATATATATATTTATATATATATATGTATGTATATGCACATATATATATATATCATATAATATTATATATATATATATATATATATATATATATATATATATATATATATATATATATATATATATATATATATATATATATATATATATATATATAAATATACATATATATATGTTTGTATGTATATGCACATATATATATGTATCATATAATATTATATATATATATATATTATTATTATTATTATAAATATATATTTATATATATATATATATATATATATATATATATATATAGTTGGCAATATCAGTTAATTCACCTACCCCATCGATTCGAATCGACCCGGAATTAATGTCGTAAAAACGTTCCAGGAGTTGTATAGTCGTCGATTTTCCACTTCCGCTGAATCCCACCAAAGCGATGCTTTGCCCTAATATTAGAATATGGTTAGATATATGTATGGAAATGACATATGGGTATATATTTGTATGTGTGTGGTATGTGAATGGCAAAAGAATATATATATGGTGAAATGTACGTATATGGGTATTGAACAAGAATATATATGTGTATGTCGTCAAGTACGTATATGCGTATGGCATCAGGATATATATTTTTGTGGATAAGGACGTGTACGTGTTTGTCATAAGGATTTACATAGCTATTGAATAAGTACATGCATGTGAATGACAGCAATATATATATGTACGTATGTATATACATACATATATATATGAATGGCATAAGAATGATTTTGTTACAAATTGTACATATATCATGTATATACATCTCATTATAACACAGATTTATCAGTTGGTATCTCGATATTAACTAAGCACCTATTTCTGGTATCTCGGGTACGCAAAGCACACGTCGTCGAATCTGATATTTTCCGTATACGTGCATGTGTATGTACATATGCGAACGTATGTATGCGCATGTGTATGTACTGAATATAAGATGAATACAAATACTATCTGAATATACATAAACCTTGTATGCGCACACCACCTACCAGCTGGCATCTCCACACTGAAGTCTTTCAGTACCATTTTCTGGGAGTTCGGGTATGCGAAGCACACATCGTCGAACTTGATATTCCCCACAATATCGGATGGGACCTCCCCAAGATCTGACAGCGCATCGATTTTGGACTGCCGGTCTATGGTTTGCCACAGATCAAACGAGGCTCCTCTGTTCGTGCAGAAACGGACATGTGATTTAGTATTTGATATATTGATACAAGTGTGTGTATCAGGAGCCTGTAGCCAGACGCTACATATAAATACATAAATACACAATGTACGCATATGTAAACATATACATAAACAAATATGTATATACGTATATATATATATATATATATATATGTGTGTGTGTGTGTCAATAATTTGTCACAGACAATAATATGCTCCTCTGTCATGGAAGGGTGGGGAATGCTGGTTGTGTGTTGAGTTGGGTAGTACGTGCACATGCGACAGTCTACACAGGAATAATAGCCATATATCTATTCTAAACTATTCTAACCCAAATGGGTCGAGATAAGATGAGCAACACCCCCATACACGTATATAATCTGGCCTGTCCAACGACTTCCACCGATGAAAAGGCCTGTCCCATTGCAATCGCAACCAGCCCCGCTCTGTAGAAGGCACCCACGGCATCGCCATAACTTTTAGAGCCTTCACTGACATATATCAGCACTCACTTTCAAACAGACATGTGTATGCCAATATCACATCAAGAACACTTCCACCTACTCATGTACACACTAAATATGAGTAAGTAAGTATATATGCGATGTACAATATGCGACGTACATACATACAACATACGAACACAGCCCCTACCTGGCCTGGCCAATGGCTTCCATCGATGAAAAGGTCTGTCCCATCGCAATCGCTGCCAGCACCACGGCGTAGAAAACCGTCATGGCATCGCCAACCCCCACTGTGCCTTTACTAACCAAATCGAATGCAAACCACATAATGAACGAGCACGAGCCAAACAGCACAAACAGAGACAGTCCCGTCCCAAAGGCGTATACGTAGGCGCGTTTGATTCCTGTATGTGGTGAAACATAATCTTAGGGTTGTACGGTTTTGGGGTTCCATACTAAGGAAGGGAGGATGACTAAATCGTATGTGTGTGCGTGGATACAGCCTTGACTGGTGAAAACGTGATTACTGCGAATGACTCTAACAGTACTAGATAATGTATACATGTAGGGATATGTGTGTAGTTGTAAGTATCTGGTACATATTTAAATCTGGTGAGAATACTACCTCCATACAAAACACACCTTTCTCCTGCACACTATCGACTTGATCGTTGAATCGTTGAATCTCCGATTTTTGACCGCCAAAAGCGGTTACGGTCCTTATTAAAGCTAGCGACTCCTCGGCCATAGCTGCAGCAGACGCGTACTCTTGTGAAGATTGACTCACCTGTGAGTGCACATTCAAAAATTGAAACAATTGAGTATGTTTAAACATATTCACATAGGTACTTGCCTACGTGTATACACACGCCCACGCACACCCATCATATACACACATGCACTATATATTCATCTTATACATACATGCACTGTATATCCATCATATACACACATGCACTGTATATCCATCGTATACACACATGTACTGTATATCCATCATACACACACATGCACTGTATATCAATCATACACACACATGCACTGTATATCCATCATACACACATGCACTGTATATCCATCATATACACACATGAACTGTATATCCATCATCACTGTATATCCATCATATACACACATGCACTGTATAGCCATACCGATTTGGACACAAGCCTCGACATGAGAGCACCCGAGCCAGCAATCAGTGGAGTGAAGGCGATGCACACCAGCGCTATCTGCCACGCAGTAACCAGTCCGATGATTAAGCCAGAGAGCGTCACACCCCACAGCAGGAAGAAAAAGGCCAGCTGGTCGCTTATGGCCCCCTCGATCTGTAGGAAATGATCGAATCATTAAAGAGTTGAGGGCATTACAAGTGTATCGTTTGCATCTGCGTAATTTATACACCAGAACACACCCTCGATCTGTGGGCAATGACCGAATCATAACCAATTGATGGCATTACAGTGTGTCATTTACATCTGAGCAATACATATACCAGAACACGTGTATGCTTCCACGTTGACATCACGCCGTTACCTTGGACATGTCGTTCGTGGCATGGGCGATGAGTTCGCCACCGGTGTGGTGGTCGTGGAATGCGATCTCCTGCGAAAGCACTGACTTCAAGTACAATCTATGGTGTCCAAAAAATAAATGTATTCATCAGTTGAAGGCAAAGAAACGCCTGTGTATGCCGTGAGTAGTGTGAATAAAAATTCGCTATTTTGGGAGAGTTTAAGTCACGATTCAGGTACATCGATACGTGAGAAAGTGCTGACTTCAAGTACAATCTGTGGTGTCCAGAATGAACTTGTTCATCAGTTGAGTGCAAATAAATACTATATATGCCGTAGTTGTTTTACATAGAATCGCTATTTCAAGGTGTTTAATGACGAGATTGGGTGCATTGATATTTTAGCTAATGATAATACGGAAAGGGCGTATACTTTGGCTTAGAACACACACGCGCATCTCTGCTAAGTAAACCCACCACCCTCGTTGCATGAACAGTCAGATATAGTTGCCCAACAGCACGCCTTGCAACACTCCAGCAATGCCGCCAATAACACCCACAACAAACAGGATAACGGCCATGATAATCGGGATCACAGCAATGCATGTGACATCGCTATAACAGACTACACGAGTCTACACTCTGGTTAAGAACACACACGCACATGTCTGCTGAATATACACACCACACCACCCACCTTCTGATACGTTGCATGGACGGTCGGATATAGTAGCCCAACAGCACACGCTGCAACACTCCGGCAATGCCGCCAATAACCCCCATGATAATCAGGATAACAGCCAGCCGTATAACATCCTGGTCTAGTTTATCAAATCCGGCTGTGATGATCTGCAGCGTCTCTAGAAGGCCTAGAGCACCCTGTACACCGCTCATGACTTTAAGGGGGTTCGTGGTCGCCTGTTCGGACAGGTTCCTCCAGTCAACCTGTGTGTGGTAGATACGGCGCGGGCAGAGGTGTTGGTGTTTTGTTTGTGAGTTTGTATGTTTGTCTCGATGTTGAAGGTATATAAATAAATATGGGGTACACAGTTACGGTGATGATGGTTAGCCCATCAGACCCGCTATTAGTGGGCTACAAATGGCTATACAGTTACATAAATTCCCGAGACATCTACATAGGTTTGCAAGATGGGTTTGTGAGATGGGATCGTTTGCTTGATCACAATCTCGACACAGGGGGAAGGGATATCTATACGGATGTGTCATAACTATTCATCGGCAAACTGAGGTTTACCCATATATGTAAAATGTAGTGTCCCTACGCTCGGTGCATTCGTGTCCAGCATATACACACATGATAAACACACAATGCTCAAGTGCAGACATAGAAACAAGTTCGGTACAGACGATATACATGTACATCACCGATACACTAACAAACCTGAAATCAAACAATCGAATATATACACATACCTTGTACACAAACCTCGAATCGGGCAAAAAAAAAATACACATAAACTATACACAAACCTCGAAGCAATCCAACTGTACCTTCATCACATCCGTAATCAGCTGCTCGGGGTCTTGTCCAGCAATGTCCACCACTAGTGCACTCAGGCCATCCAGCAACTGACCAAACAAAACGCAGAAACATGGAAAGAGAGATCCAATACCCATTGACAGCAGCATAGTTATAGTCCCCAGAATCTTCTCGTTACGGGTGTGGTATCTGAATGCCGTTAAACATTGTACAAGTGTGAGCCGTCCTGACAAGATTAGAATGAATGTATACCTATATTAATCTAATTATGTATGAATCACTTATATATATAAATACATATATATATATATATATATATATATATATATATATATATATATATATATATATATATATATATATATATAGTATATATATATATATATATATATATCCATATGTGAATATATGTATAGATATATATATATATATATATATATATATATATACACACACGTATATATGTATATATGTATATATGCATATATATATATATAAATATAAATATAAAAACATAATAAACATACAAATACACATATAAATACATTTATATGTTTACTGTTATTGATATGTATGTGCGTGTAATATGTAGTATGTAAAATATTATTATATATATATATATTATGTATTATTATTATATATATTATTATATATATATATATATATATATATATATATATATATATATGATACATATAATATTAAAACAGAAACATAAAAATATAAATATATTATTTATTATATTACATATATATATATATATATATTATGTATACATGATGATATTATATCTCTTTCCATCGTCTCCTCCATGCGCGCGCATGTGTGTGATGCGTGCGCGTGCGTGCGTGCGATGCGCGCGCGCGTGCGCGCGTGCGTGTATGTGTAAATGAATATTGATGATGATATTGCCATACATATATGTGCACGTACGCACGCACGCAATGCACGTGTATGTGATGTGTATGCATTATTATTATTATTGATATTATTATGTTTATTATTACATATATTATTATAATATTATATTGATATATTATTATATATATATTATTATTATTATTATTATTATATTATATATTATTATTATATATATATTATATTATGGATATATTATATACAGATTATTGATATATTACATATATTATTGTTATTGTTATATTATATACACATTATATTATGCATTATTATTATTAATATTATTATTATATTATTAATATTATTATAATATTATTACACATAACATTATTATAATAATATATGATATTAGCCATTATATTATTGATATTATTATTATTATATATTATGTATTAATATTATGTATTACAAACATGTATACATATATATACATATTATTATGTATATTATTATTATTATTATTATTGACACACATTATTGGCTGACAATGCATGTGCACACGTATACGCAATGTAATATAATATACATATATTATATATTATATGCTACATGTATGCGTATATATTATATATATATATATGATTACATTATATTATTATATTAATATATGTTGTTATTGTTACATTACATTATTGTTATTGCGCGTGCAAAATATGCAT
Organism: Sphaeroforma sirkka; assembly: GCA_001586965.3. NCBI lineage: Eukaryota > Ichthyosporea > Ichthyophonida > Sphaeroforma > Sphaeroforma sirkka. The sequence goes on along the minus strand of LUCW03002232.1, from coordinate 52,764 downwards.
ATATATATATATATATATATTATATATATTATTATTATTATATTGCATTATTTACATATACATGTACGTATTACGTACGCATGTATATATATATATATATATATATATGCATGTGTGTGTGTGTGTGTATACATATATATATACATATATGCTTGTGAGTGTGTGTTTGTGTTTGTGCGTGTGTGTTTGTCTGTGTGTGTGTCTGTGTCTGTGCGTCTCTCTCTGTGTGTGTGTGTGTGTGTGTGTGTGTGTGTGTGTGGGTGTGTGGGTGTGTTTGTGTGTGGGTGTGTGTATTTGTGGAAGAGTACGAGCGCGCGTGTGTGTTATGTATGTTTCTGTGTGCGCTCGAGTATGTTCGTGTTTATACATGTGATGTATATACGTAGCCCTCATTCGATTCAGTGGTTGTGTCGCTGATTTGAGGTTCAAGTAACAGATCATAATCAATGTCTCAAATATCCGATAGCAGCATCCCTGCTCTCCTCATATACCATATTTAAAATTGATACATAAACGATACGGCCGTGAATACGAGATATAAGAGAAAAAAAAATGTGCAAATGAATCTTAACTAGTCCGTCCGCATACCTGAAGAGATCAAGGAAATTGTTGCTTCGAGACTTGAAGGACGCTTTAACGTCATTATGTGTCTTTGTCCGAGTGAGAAGCAACTGCGATACGGCGACAGACTCTTTGCGCGTGAGAGCTCCATTGTGTGAACCCGTAGACGTCAATTTCCTACTAATTTCGCTAGCCTTTTTACCAAGGGATGATTGTGACATATCTACCCGATTAAAAACTGTATTTTCCACAACACAGCATACATTTAATATACTAACGGACGTCAAATATTGTGTGTAAAATGTATACTGCCTAAGACGGACTAGAAATTTTGTGCTCAACTACAATTATTTACTAAATGATACAGAATACGCTTTAAAAGGCACGATGACTTGACTTATGACTTCTATTGTAATCGCTGCATGTGTATAGCTCGAGACATTATTTGCACATGTGTGGTTTCCTAAATATATTTACTTGACTACCTGCAGTATACTCCTGTGTGATCAAATTTAGATCCCGGCACTTCCCAAAGAATCCCAACTTGGCAATTTGGTGGTATGTAAATACATAAAATATTTTATTTTATTTTTTTCTATTGATCTATTTGATACTTTTTATCTCTCGGCTCTCGCTGTGTAATATGCCAATGGGAGCCCGAAAAAAATTAATACTTTTCTCATATTTGAAAACTTTTTGTTTTTCGGTTGTTTTTGAACAGTTTCAACCCAAGAAGTGACCTTGGTTTGCCGGTTTGGTGTAAATACTAAATACACTGTACAGTGTACATCACTTTACGTTTATTTAGACGATAAACGTTCAAAAGATATTGCCATGGCGCAAAACGGTATGTGAGAAACATTCCCGGAGAATCCGAAATATTAAAAAAAAGTACTCACTTTAGGCCAAAAAATAATATTTTCAGCCAATAAATTTATTCATTTCGAAGATTATCTCTACAACCTGATTCGGTTAAATAGTCGTACGATTTCTCAAGTAGGAAACCGAAACTAGAAAAACATCAAAAAAAAAATGTAAATATTTTTATTGATTCAGCTCTTTCTTTGTAGTTGCCTTACATGGTACTTTTTTTGTAATATATGTACATTTTTAAGTTGTAACTGTGTTTTATTTACGTAAATAAGCATAGCCACTTTTAATAAGAACAAGGAGGAGGCTATGAAATAAAGTTCGTAAATATTTAAACTTAAATTTTTGTATATTGTTTTTTTACACAAAACAAAATGAATATAAATATATTTATATGATCAGTACAATGCGAGTGTTCTGTGTCTCTGACCGTACAGGCATTTTGTTCTAAAAAAAACAAATATTGACTGATGAAGTAATTTTTTTTTTGAACTTTTTTTTTTTTTTAAAACAAATACAATCAATGATTCAGAGTTCATACTCCAGAGAGTCATTAGTCATAGCCTTCTAAATTATACAAGAGAGTGGGCTGAATATTTTTAACATGAGCATTTTTTATAAAAACAAAATACAAATATACATAAATATTTGTAATAAATATAGCTAAATAATTAAAAATATATAGTATCTTCCTAGAGAGTCCTAGTGTATAATTTAGAGGGCTATCTCCTAGAATCAAATTATTTTTAATAGAAGCAAATTGATATTTCATAGCCACCTGAAATCCTTTTTTTTTTAAACAAAAACAATACAAGAATGTCTTTATACGGCACTGGTGACAATAAAATTATTAACCACCTCAGACCCAGTTTACTACCAGTCACACTAATACTTTTTCAAGTTAAATTTGCTTGAATTTAGGTGTATTAATGTAATTAACGTGATTTTAAGGACTTGTGAGATGTGATTGTTTTCTGTCGGTTTGTTTGTTACCTGTCGGCTGAAAGCGCTCGACTTAATGTTAGATATTGTAGCGCGAATACACCCCCATTTGTTGCACTTATGTTAGGTCCCTTGTCGGTCTTAAGGGCTTGACATGTGTTATGAGTTAGACACATGTATATAAGCGTCCTCTGTCTTAGCTATTGCTTTGGATACGCCCATGGGTTTACAGTTGACACTATTCGTGTCTAATATACGTCGACGTCTCCTCTGAGGCCGACAATGAACTGATAGGGTTTTAGATAAATGGGCTAAAATCACACTAATTATATCTTACAAGCAAAGTAACCCCGAAAAGGTATAAATAAGTATGAGACTGGTAGGAAACTGGACCTGTGATTAATAATTTTATTGTCACCAGTGCTGTATAAAGACATTGAAAGACATTGGTCCAGAGATACTCTGGGCTGGTAAAAGACGCTGACATTTGGCAAAATGACATGTCAGACGTGTCGGCACGACATTTTGTCAGACATGTCGATCGGTGTCGGGTGTCGGCGACAAACCTAGTGTTGACCCAGATCTGAGGCCGACTGTCGCAACTCGCAACACCAAACGACATGCACTACATGTCGCGGCGACATTTTTTCAGGGGGTGTACGTCCTTGTCGGATGCCAACCCAGGAGATTCTCAATTTTCTCAGAATGGAGCGTTGAAACCGCGCTGCAAATTGCAATATTAGTTTCCATGAATCATATTGATTCATCATTCATGACGCTCTGTAGCTAGTAATCTGGACTCTCTCAGGAGTCTCTCAGAGTTGTCTGGAGTCTGGAGTCTGGAGTTCTCTGGGGTTTGGGAATCCGGAGGGGAGGAGAAATGAAAAAAAACATGGAATCAAGTCCCTGGAGTCCTGGAGTCCCCTGGACTCCATGCTGAGTGGCAAGTGCTGAGTGCCACTGCAGAAACTGACAGACAGACCTTTTAAGTTGGAAATTTGGTATGAGAGGTGAATGGTTATAGTCGTTCTTCAATGGTATTCAGTCTTTAGGTTTATGAGGAAGGTTTAAAATCCTTATGTCGATCGTTTGTGTGTTTGGCCAGCCCGCGGCAGCATACTCAGAAGCTATCAAGGACCAATGTAGCCACCGACGATGAAGAACAATCGCCTAGATCTAATCCTACTCCTAATCCTGTCGTATACACCACACACTGTTCGCTGACATCGTCGAACAGTCGCACTCCCGCCGAATCGGATGTATCCTCCATTTTCTGCACAATGAATCTTTCACGTGCATCATCACAGCCAAAGCCGACACCTTCAGGTGTCGTACCTATTTGACAATATATTATTGCGAATGGATTAGCGTCACAATAGGTGTGATATACCGTGTATCTCTGTCCAAGCGTTTTACATCCCATCTTTGGAGATATGCATGACGAATTTTCACTTATGAGGCGCATAAATACATATGCAAATAAAGTATAAACACAACGAAGGTATAAAAGGGAGGTGGCAGCATATTTTATGTGCCTCTAAGTTGGTCGCCTTTTAACCACAAAATGAGCAATTCTGCTATCGACATAGCTCATTTATCACAATACCATGATCGGCAAAATAATATTAACATCTAACAACATCATTCGCGTAGGAATATTGTATACCGTTTAGCGGGTTTGTCATTGATTTTCATAGTGCATACTCCACAGCACAAAGCGGATTTAAGCCGTAACACTAAGAACTTACCGATATAGCTATTACAATCTGTAGTTTGTCGCTCGTCAAGGCATCCGGCGCTGTTGTAATTTTGCTGCGTGATACAGCGTGTTGGTGCTGTATTCGGAGCTAGCAAGTTGAAGTCCACCCATCTGAAAGGTACGCTTGCCGATTCTTCACAACTATCGAATTGCACGCCATTGAAGCAGGCCGCATTCCTCAGATCAACACCAAATACACTCTTATTTAAAGTCCTTATTTTGAAAATTTTCGCAAAATCGGGTAGGATTGTTTCGGTTGGAATGGGTAGTGATGATAAAACCGTTGCAGGTGGATTCCAACCGATAGAGCTGGTGCTAAACATCTCAAACTGGATGGCTTCGGACGTATTGCCGCTACTTTGTGCTGTGGTCGATATGGATTCCTCCTGTGTATGTAACGATGCCTACGTATGTGAGTGCCCTAGTCTCTTGGCATCCCCATATTGTAACAAGCCGGGATACTATCTTAAAATTGTGTAGATATCGATCATGGATGTACGCGCAATATGTACAGCATGCATGTTTGCATATACACAATACCAGTATAACAGTGTAAACAATTGCGGAATTCGACTTACTGGTTGCACAGTGAGCGCGACTGCCGTCGCAACTATCACCAAGCATACAGTCAATGCAAAACCTCCAAGCACTATATATCTGCTACGTTGAGAGAGGCATGGTCGCTGACCTCTACCGGATCTACCTGATTATGCGGAAGGAAAATGAGTTTTGTCAATACTGCATCCAGGATCCCTACATGCATAAAACATCAGAGCTGTTCGGAAATGAAGATAAATCTCACCTTTCTTGTGCTCCATATAATCCTGCTCACTTTGCTTGTTGTCCGGGCTTGAAACAATGGGTATATCGCCACTGTGGTCGCGTGTGCTAGTATTTAGTACTACTGTTGAAGGAGGTCTTACTGTCATCTCTGCTGCGCATGCCTTTGCAGAGATCTTCATCAACGATCGGGGTATGTATGCTTTATCTCGTTGCAAATGCACTTGGTTATGTAGATCCTGAGTAAGGAAGCAGCATGGTATGGTATGAGACAAGTAGAAAGTTTTTAGTAGCGACAAAATTCAGTGAAATCTACAGGGGGGTATATATATATATATATATATATATATATATATATATATATATATATATACAAATATACATATATATATGCATTTATATATATGTATGCATATATATAATGTTATATATGACATATGTTATGCATATATATATACAATATATATATGTAATATATATATTATATATATATATATATATATATATATGCATATATATTATATATATATATGTATATGTATATATATATATTATTATACATACATATATATATATTATTATATTATGTATTTATATATATTATATATATTATATATATATATATATATATATATATATATATATATATATATGTATATATTATATATATATATATATATATATATATATATATATATTAATATTATATATATATATATATATATATATATATATATATATATATATATATATATATATATATATATATGCATATATATATACATATATATGTATATATATATATATATATATATATATATAAAGCATAACGGCTGACATACATATTTCAAAAAAACTGATTCATCGGAAACGGCTATGTATGCAGAAGCAGTATTGGATGCGGACGTATAAAAGTCGGGCCGGAGTTCTTGATCTCTACTGAGGCATTTGCACAGCAGTTTCAGTAAAGCGGCGAAATTACTTTGCAATTCGAGTGGCTCTGAAGGAAAAGTAGTTGTTTGAGTACGAAATGGCATTGTGATCCATTGGTTGTCTTAGGTAGCATCACTATGGGTTTAAACGCAAACCGGAGATGGATGACTAAGCCAATGAGCCTATTGATACTCACCACCTGCCGTCACAACATTCGTTTGACCATCAGTCAGAATATCCCAGAGTAGGAGACCGTACGACCAGACGTCAGACTTCTGGGTGTACTGCAGCAAACGATTGTTCAGTGCTCGTGGTTAAATTCTTTGAATACAACTGTTGATGAAAAGCCTTGGTTACGAATAAGATCACTTCTTATTAGACGATGATGAAAAGTCAAAAATAGAAGCAATACCTGCAAAATCAATTGATTTTAACACTTTCTCAATGCATATACCTCACCACCAGCAATCACCTCGGGTGGAATGATTGAAACTCGGTCTGTGCCGTTGTCTATTTCAGTGTCGCCTTCGTCTGTCGATCAGAACAAAAATATTAGCCATTTTTTGTTGAGATCGGCGTGAAGTTAAGACTGTGTATTGGAATGTCATATTGTTACCTATACATTGAAGGCGAGAATCTCAACTCTTGAAAATCAAATCTACGACAGTCAAAAGTGGGAAACAGCCAACATACTATGTATAACTAGCTTGACGATTCCTTGGCCTCCGTCGTATTGGAAAATTCGTAGACTCATGCCGGAGCTATCCCATGACTCTGTTGACAATCTCCTGGTAAATATAGGCGAGCTTGTATCTTTCAAGAATACATCCATGGTGAGCGACAGGTCTGATTTTCTGCCAACATTCCGGAGCAGACTATTCTCCGCTCCATTAAGAGAAGCGTCTGCAATCTTCAGACAGGGTAGGCCGAATGTATTCGATATCGGTTCACTAACCTAGTAATAAAGTTCGATTTGTGAGTTGATTAAGCATGTTAACTTATATTCTGCTACTCACCTACCGTGCGAGAAATTGAAGTTTATCCGTACAAAATAGAAAAGTTCAAAAACTATTATCCTTAATTATATCAAACTTACCATCACATTCGCACAGCTCAAATTTCTGTGAATGCATTCAGCCTTATGAAGATAATTCATTCCGTTCGCAATTTGGAAAGTGAAGGAGTGCTTCTCCTGAATCGTACAACCCCCTCCATTGGTCAATCTGTTGAAGAACGAGCACTCGGATGCTTTTAGGCAATCAGTTGAACTTGAGTGTTGACATGTTTAGAATTAATATAAAAGGTATGAGGTATTATTTGTTCACATGTTAGGATATCCACACATAGTTTTCTCACCTATTTTTCATATAACTCTTCAGATCGCCGAGTGGAAAGTACTCCATAACAAGTGCTAGAGGTCCGTAAAACGTGGCGCCATACACGTGAGCTACATTCGAATGGATATAGCCGGCACTTCTCTCCTGTAGTGAAATATATGCCAAATAATATTTTAGCAAAATTCTAAATTGGTCGCAAGAGCGAGCTATGTATTATGTCGATCTAAATCTTCGACGGACGATGGTTCACTTACGATTTCCAGTAGGAATCTATCAGCTTTGCCCTTGAGGATCTTCGCACTGCAGAGTTCTTTCACCACTACATCTTTAGGAACTCCAGGCAAGGCATTCTCTCCTTTGCGTACATTCTGGCACATGATTGGGGAAGTAGTGGATTTAAATGAGAATATCAATCACGGTGCAGCTCGACTATAGACGCGCATAGAAAATGAATTTCCTCCGTTCATACAGATGTGAATAAAAGATAATATATGTATGCTTACCACAGCTTCTAATAGCTACACGTTTATGAAGTGCACGAATGTTTGTGATATAAAGAAAACTTACTCCAAATGCACCCACGCCCAGTAGGGTACTAATCTTCAACTGAGACCAGAAGAATGTGCTTATGTATGTGTTACGGGCTGTAATCTCATGTATATAGTATGCATCGCAGTATTCAGCATCATTCGAATTTGATGTTAGAGTATGCAGATCTTCAAGACTATCTTGACCATCGGCAACATCATGAATATGAATGAAATTATCACTGCCGATAGGCCTTACGCTATCTTTTCCTTTCATAGTTCGTGAGCTTGTGTGCGAACGAAATTGTTTAGAAGTGATCAACTCTGTAACAAACACTACGGATGAAATAAGTGGCTTGCGTTTCCATAATGTGGCAATGCTCACACTTTAAGACACTAACTTGGAGTAGAACATTAATACTATGGAAACTGTGTTTCAGTTTCAACGCACGTCATGCAGTCATAACTGACGTAACATCACGGCTTCCTTTCGTCTTTAAAAAAAAAAATCTTGTGTATAATTTATTTTTATTTTTTGTAAAAATTATATTTGAAGACATTAATTGACAACAAGCAGTTGATTAGGTGCCAGGAATAAGGCGCCATCAGCTGATCCCGTACCTCGAATGTGATTGGTATTTCATACCATTCTACACTATGTTGGCCATAAACGAAGCAGCAGATATATCTGCGTTTTAAAAAACATTGTGGTATTTTGCGGATAGCTCGTGAGTGAAAAGCGCAGGTGCTTTGCTTCGATTGCTTGCACAACATGTCCCAACATACCTTACCTCGTCTTCAACTGGAAATGAATTTCTATCTACAGCTATTCGGTTGTTCATACCTCGTCTTCAACCGGAAATGAATCACTATCTACAGCTTTTCGGTTGTTCATACCTCATCTTCAACTGGAAATGAATTACTATCTACAGCTGTTCGGTTGTTCACTAACAGCTGTTTGATCTCCCAATACCACATCACTATCGGCAGGTATAAAGAGTTCTCTTTTCTGCAGGAGCATAACACAATTTCTACACTCTCGCTTGTTCGTTCACACGATGTATCTAAAGGAGCATATAGTCAACATTGCAAAGGACTCCAAGGTAGGCGGTGACGAAGTGTTTGTTCGCAAAAGCATAAAGTATGTGGTCCCAAATGAGCTAGTAGATCAGGTAGTGGCTGGATTGAGCGAGCGTCTGTCAATTTCGCCTTTTAAGCTGGCACCGGACTGTCATGTCATGTCGCAGGTCAATAGCAGTACGTATTTTGACGATGAGAGTCTCACACATCTCAAGGAAAGGATCGTGAAAAACGAAGGTGCCGAACTCTACAGGTAAGCAACTGAACATTTTCTTGACCATTCGTCCATTCAAAGGTCGCTATTTGCTTCTCTCCCATTGTATCATGTACAAACCAAGCGAGCACGGCAATCGCAGGTCCTATTTTCCACTACGATAGTTATACCTTAACCGAATACAAAGTAAAAAATTATTTGTTTGAGAGCTAATCATCTACGTGTACGAAACTATTTTTGAAATTTAGGATCCGATGGTATGGGGAGGATTTGTGTGCGGTACGTGACGTCTTCGTTGAGCGAAAAAGGCATCATTGCTTCAAAGAAGTAGGGATATACTCGAACAAGAAACGAATGACTTTGCCGAAAGAACAAACCACCCGATATCTGCTCGGCGCCGATGTAGACGAACTGCTTGTTGATAAAGCAAAGCTGGCAAGTGACATGCAAGAATATTTACTCTATTTACGACCTCGTATCCGCACTCAGTATGCAAGAACCTCATTTATGGACCACACCGAGGGTAGTGATCTGCGCGTTACTCTCGATCAGAATATCGTGCTGGCGCTTGAACCTCGAGAAGGTTGGCGTGCTATACTGGCAAGTAACGGCGCTCTGTTGGGACCACAAGTCACTATGCCATTTAGTATCATCGAGGTGAAGGTATTCTATGCGGATGATGATTCGCACGCCCAGGTCTTTTGATTGTATTTGCATAACTTGATTTAAAGCGTCTTGAATTTCTGCTACATATGCGCCTCCCATATTGTACACGTCTGTATTATTTGAATGCAAGCCTCGATTCGATCTCTAAAACCTCTAAAACATTGGTCACTTTTCATGATGCAGGTCGCTATGGTTCCAGGTGGGACTCCCGAATGTCCTAAATGGATCGCTAAAGTGCTCGAGGTATGTGTCGTCCAGCGTGAAGCTATCATGAGATTGCCGTTTGCGTTCTGTTCGAGGAGCGTTTATCTCTTTTAAATGTCTCCTTGTCTCCTTACCATTCAGTCGGCGATGGCACAAAATATTAAAATATCAAAGTATGGATATGGCTGCAAAATGCTCATTCCCGAACACGCGTCGCCCACTCCGAAGTACTGGCCTGAGTTGGAGGCTTTTATCAATTCTTCTTGTGGTACGCCAAGGCAACCAAATGCAAACGCAGAACAAAACGTATGGAAGGTAAATGCAAACGCGGTGGAATTGAGTCAAGACTTCAGCATAGACATGGCATCCAGCGATTCCCCCACCAGGAGCCTTAACCCATTCACCCGGGCCCGGGCCCACGGGTTCAACAGGGTAAAGTACGGGAAAACGGAAACAAAGGCGTTCATGGCGAATGAACGAACGCACATGAAATTTGTTACCTGGACCACAACACTGGCCACATTCGCTGTGGGCTTTGCAGAGATAGGACTCCGCAGCTCTCACGATATGCTGGCGGTCTCAATGTGGTGCCTTTTATTTACAGATCTGGTCTCCATATATTCGGTGAGTACGATTGTATGTGGCAGTTGGAAAGCACTTTTGATCCGCATCTGTTTATTATTTTGGACTATATTCCCTCCTCAAACTTGCAATTTACCGCACAGTGATGTTATACGCGGTATGTAATTATTATTGGGGTGGTGTTATATTCATTTTCCCTCTACTTATTTATACAGACAGTAATATTTCATCAGCGAAGGTTATACCTCAGGTCGAACATGGAGTCTAAGGGTGGCCGTGTTCCTACGTATTTCTGCGAGGCTACTATCTACTCTATCATGATTGGGTTTTATGTGCTGGGATTGAACTCGTATTTCGTATATCTTTGGATGGAGTGAGAGTCCACAGCACCGGATATACGAACAAGACTCAGATATCGCCGTCCAAACGTAGAAAATAAGTAACACGATATGATAGCAAAGCGATTTGACAGTAAATTCTTTTTAATATACGAACCTACGTTGCCATCATCCATGTTTTGGGCTACCCTTGTTTTTGGCTCAGATGCTCCATACACTTAACATTGTCAACCCCTGGGTCTCCTATGGGAGAAGGGGTGGCCAGATATACAACTACATTATTGGATCCGACTGACGTATTTATAGCTGGCATTACCAGTTTGTACGGTCTTCGTACATAGTGTGTGGTGCGCCTATGTTACAATCGGTGGTTATGATATACTTGACTTTTAGATAGCATGCACAGCAGACATATAACAGGCGTGTGCTAAGCGCATGGAGCAATATATGTAGATTCTTAAGCCTGCACCTGTCGTATACTACTACAGCTCTGTATCAAACTAATTCGCTACTGAAGCAATAGCGGAAACAAAGAAAAAAATTCTAAAGACCTTACGGCACAATGAAGCTGATATCGTAGCACGCACTGTACAATGGCTATTGTCGTAGTCTCGGCGAGAAGGGTACTGTTGAGATACCACCTATGCTAGCGCGAACACTAAGATTATGTCAACGGAGTTACCAATAAAAGCAACTACCCGCACCCATATCTCGATGGGTTTGGCCCGATTCCACGGCCCTGGGCGTGTCTTTGAGGAGGGACATCAGACGTATGAGCATTCAACTCTGTGACCAAAGCCCTCTTCCGTTGCCCACAGTTATAAAGTATATATAGAAATACTGCGCTGACTAGTTTGGAAAACGCTGACTAGTTTGGAAAAACAAGCACGTACTATATAATACGGGGCCATCTACGCACTGCGTAGTCCATATAGTACAACGGGTACATGCTAAACACACATACCTGCTCATTGTCATTGCAACATACCTTTCCAGTCTGCGTCGGAGACATCGTCCGGGTTGTCACGTCGTCTGCTGCGATCATCCTTATCCTTGGCCTTCTTCCTGGCCAAGTTCTTGTGCTTCAGGTGACCTCGTAAAATGAACCACATGCATCGCTTGTGCTTGTGTTTGCTTTCACGTGCGAGCCCTTCGTCGTCGCTGCTACCGACCCCATTGACTGTGACGTGTGACGGCGGTCTGATCGACCGCATTCGTCAGTCATGTTGGCATCGCCCAGCGCCGTGTGTGCCATTATCCTGTCGCCGGCGTAGTTCCGTACGATAAACTCAAACAGTGGCTGCAGCCGAGCCATTATCGCAGGTTTCATGGTCGTCTCTTAGTGTCCACAACATGCACGGGCGCATCGATATCGGTCACTCCGATCGGCGTCTAGGGCCTTCCTTCTCCTGGAAGATGTGTTTGAACTTACACGTTAGCCATCTGGGGGAGGTCTGTATATGATGACCTCTATCGAGCGACTATTGCTCTTGCACATTGGAGCCTATAGCAATGCACCTACACCCACGAACCCCACAGGATCAGTCCGGACCAACCCACATGTTTTTGATGAACATACCGGGACTCACTCAACGTGTACTGTGAATGTGAAACCGGACGAGCCACTTCATCTATCTTTGTCTACCACTTCCAGGCGTACTAGTGCCCACCCACCACAGCACAATTGGGACTATGTGCATAGGCTTTCAGGATAAGACTTATCACCCGAAAACGTAAAGTAATTCGCTGTTGGTCGTAAGTCATAGTACTTTTTGAGACTAAATCACGTGCACTGCAATATAAATAATATCAGCACATTAGTACTCAGGAACGGAAAGAACGCTATTGTATAAATTTAGTCTAATTCTGAGGCCGGCATATATATATGTATATATATATATATATATATATATATATATATATATATATATATATATATATATATATATATATATATATATATATATATACATATTTATATATATATATATATATATATATATATATATATATATATATATATATATATATATATATATATACATATATATATATTTAAACTATGATGATATGTTATATTATAATATATATATATATATATATATATATATATATATATATATATATATAAGCCAGAGGGGATTCATAATGGCCAGTATCAAGACTATACCTATATACGTCAAGGTTGAAATGATCAACTTCCGTAAACTTGTGTGCTCATAACATGGCTTTTGATGTTATAAAGTATAAAGTTGCTTCACTCTAAATCGTTTATATATATATATATATATATATATATGTGTGTGTGTATGGAAGCGTATTGTTTCAACTCTGTGGTATTTTGAGGTACTTATCTATGTATGTGATTTACATGTAACTCCACACTTCAACCATATAAAGATACTATAATTGTACATTTAAAGTGATGTATTCTATACTTAAAGTAATGTATTTTTGCAGTATGTAGTTTTGTAAATACTACAATTTAATATATGTTAAACATGTTTGTACGTAGTTTGCATATATAACTTCACATTGAGAGAGAATTATATATAACTCCAACTTCAAAGCCGTGGCATATCACGTAGCCTCCATCCCCTGTTTCCTTCTCCTTCTTGAGGAAGTAAAAACTATATATATATATGTATGTATATATATATTTGTGTGTGTGTGTGTATCTGTTTGTGTGCACTGCCTAGATAGGGGATACATATGTGCATATGAATACACGCATATCGACCGATGACTTGACGGGACAAACAAATAGTTGCAAATATGGTGTACAAATAAAAATGTATAGAATATTCCCAGACATTGTAATTACAATAGTGCATACACAAGGGTATCGATTAGCACAAACATACATACGCATATACATACGTATGCACACACATACACACGCACACACAAAGTACGAGAAAGCTACAAATATAAAAGTGAGCAGTCAAATGACTACATACGCACTAACACAATATTTCGCACACGAATGATTACAAATACATCTATCTACGAATTCTGCAGGCAAAAGATCACGAACATTCGAAGACTCGATAGCGGAAAGCAGCAGCGAAATATAACATTACACCGAACTTGCAAACCTCAATTGTCAAAAAAGTGGTTACTGAATCAGCACAAGCATGGCATATGTACGCATACGATGTGATTGTACGCACGCTGACGATATACAAAGTAAAGTATAATGCAAGGAACATTACCTCGACACCCCCGTATGCACTGATCACGCACATATACCTGGTGTCCAGGGTATGATCCCAATGCCTTCATACATTCATCCACTCACGTCGTCTCCTTTCAGACTTGTGCTAGACTTGACACCCACTTGAGAGAGAATGAAGTTCAAATTGTTGCCAACCTGTGAGATGGACAGTCATTCGAATGAATTGAGTTGCCCTTATTTCGTTTTCATCCCGGTTATTTCGTTTTCATCCCGGATTTCTACATGGTCAATATATATAGAATTGAATATAGAATACATAAGGAACTATTTGGATGTGTATGGTGATGTTGTATGCGGTCCGTGTATCCATGGCGAGTTGAAGGACACACACATATATGTATATATATATACATATGAGTGAGTGAGTGAGTGAGTGAGTGAGTGTATGTGTGTACAGGTGTACGTGTGTGATTTGTATGCGTGTATTTGTGTATGTATGTATGTATCTATGTATGTATGTATGATGTGTGTGTGTGTGTGTGTGTGTGTGTGTGTGTGTGTGTGTATGTGTATATATACATATTAGGCAGCTAATATGAAAGCCAAATCTCAGTTTTTCTAGCTAAAGAGTGTCAAACATCGAACTTCCAGAAGTTTGTGGCAGACATACAGTGTGCATGCAGAATACAACAGCACATCTCAGCCCTCTCTATACCTCAAATTCACACTCAAGAATCAACAGCTGCTGGGTATCGAAGGGACACTAACGGAAGATCGTAGCTGAGAAGTACGTTGCGTGCAATATCTGGTACCATGTCACAGAGTTGTTATGTAGCGTTGTGCGTCCCAGAACAACCAATGACCGCCCTAGCGCTCCCTCCGGTACTGTGTGTTTTTTAAATAGATTAGAAATCAAAGTGTTATTCATTCAGCTTCGCAGTTCGCGATTGAGAACCCGCATGGCTGCAAGTCTACGTACCGATAACAGAGTGAAAATCAATTATGTAGTATATCCATCTTATGCATTCAACGTATTCATACCTACATTCGTATATCGATGAACGTTTATGAAATCAGATCGAAGAATATTTGTTTGTATGCCTGTATCTGTCTACCAGTAACAGCTGAAGCCACATCTGAAATCCACTCAAGATACCGACACGTATCCGTTTACCTATTGACAGTTGACAAAACATGAGGTCAAGTTCAAGAAACAAGTACTGCATTGATCCAGATAAAGAAACGACATAAACGTACTCATATAACATACAAACGTAAACATTCATGAGATCCACTCCAGGTAACCAAATGCTGTCGCAGCACTCCAATCCACCAGTAGTACATGTACCCTCACACTCTCTCGGACGTTCTGCTGTGACATTGTCTACTACGCGTGCGGCACGCTCATCTTGCCATGCGAGTCCCAAGAATATAGCCGATTTATCTCGATAGCTAGAACGACGATTCATGACATCAATAGAATGAGAGATTATATATTAAAATTATGTTTCCGTAGTTAGTATACATATATATATATATATATATATATATATATATATACATATATACATATATATATATGTATATGTATATGGATATATATATGTACGTGTAACATATATACATATATATAAATATATATACGTGTAATACAAATATGTATGTTTTTATTAAAACATACATATATATATATATATACATGCGTATACTATATTATATATATATATATATATATATATATATATATATATATATATATATATATATATATATATATATATATATATATACATGCTATATATATATATATGTATATATGTATATATATAATATATATATATATGTGCGTGTATATCCATCTATCTATCTATCTACATATCCTTCCATTAATTAAACAGCCATCCTTCCATCTAGATTCCATCCATCCATCCATGTATACATACAAACGAATACAAATACATACATACATGCATACATGAATGCATATATATATATATGACTAACATGTATGCATATATATATACATACATGCATGCATACATACACCACGGAATATACATATACATACATCTGTACATACCAAAGTAAATACATACACTGCATACATAAGTATATATATTACATACATACATACATGCATATGTAATATTACATATATATATTATATATATATATATATATATATATATATATATATATATATTATTATTATTATATATATATTATTATATATATACATATTATATATACAATATGCGTATATGTGTACATAATAATTATATTATGTATTGTACATACATATTACACGTATGGCCATCAATACGTATACACACATTACATAAATATGTATATATTGTATATTGTAATAATGCATTATTAATATATTATTATTATATTATATATATTATTGGTTGTATTACAATATGCACATGTATAGCATGTGTATCTTTGTGTATGCACGTATTATGTCTCTATTAATTTAATGATATGCATATATGTATATTATTACATATATATTATGCATGTGTGTGCGTGTGTGTTATTATTAATATTAATATATTATTATTATATATTGGCTACACGTTGTATTACACGTGTAATACACGTATATTATTATACATAATACAAACATACATGTTCATCCATGTGTATGTGTATGTATTAATATATATTATATTATTACATTATATACATGCATACATATTATTATAGCATTATAATATTACATATTATTGGCTACATATATATGGCGTATATATTACATATTATTATATATTACACATGCACGTTACAATACATATAAATGGTGTACATATTAATACATATATGCATGTGTTTTTATTATTATGCGTCATCATCATGTATGTAGCAATATTGTGTATTATTATTATTACATACAAAACCATTGAACATAATATTACATATGTGCATGCATGCAATGTGTGAACAAACGTGCACACGTACGTGCATAGTGGTCTTAAATATATCCATTCTGTATATTACATATATATTGGCTATTGCTATGTAATATGTATTATTATGTATTATATATAATACATAATATATATATACATATATATGCGTCACACAAGCATGCATGTGTGTGTTAATGTATGTTGTATGCATATAACATGTATATATATACATTATTGTCATATATTATTATATATATATATATATTATATATATATATTATATTATAATATATATATATAATATATATTATATATATTATATATTTGTGTGTTGTGTGCCAGTTGTGTGTTATGTATATATATATATATATATATATATATATATATATATATATATATATATATATATATATATATATATGTGTGTGTAAATGTATATATATTTATTAGATATGTATATATAAATTTATATACATTTACACACACGCACACACACACACACATATATATATATATATATATATTTATATTATTAATCCCATATTGTTAAATACTGTGAACGTTTCTCATTGACAATAAAAGATACCAAATTTCACCCGGTATACGTGGCCAGCCTGAATGTGACCAAAGGTGGAACAAAGTACGAAAGTAAACAGTTGTTGCACTTGCGCGCGCAATGAGATATAAACATGTACACTTCAAAATATACTTCAAAATATAGATGCACAAATTGTATACATGGCTGATCAACATCCAGCATTCGGTCTAGGAAAACACTCACGTATAATCCGTGACGTTGTCCCCATCGGGTGATTTGGCACTGAATTGTCCCTCGAATGGCTGCGATGTTTGACCTTCTACAGGTTTTTATATTAATAGCACGGCACATAAAACAAAACAAGTGTAGGTCATTAGACTCGAATGTTCGATACTGCGGGTTGAGTTCGACCGATATATCAACTCCGTATCAGTAGACTCACTAGAAGTCGCTGCAGCCATGAAGTTTTGCCGAGTACAAAGACGTTAGCGGTACTCTTGAAAATGAATCACCATGACTCGACGATCATTTTATGTCAGATATCTACTCAAAACATTCCAAGCGTCGATCCGATATGTCCAATTGTGGAAGAAGGTGCTTCGCTGCTAAATTCAAAACAACAAACTGGCATAGGTTGTAGTTGTCGAAGGAGTCAAGGACCCATAAATACATATTACATTACATTCTGATTCTGTTCTCAAAAAAATAATACTAAATTACAGATTGTGGAAGCCTTTCCATAGCTCTCATACACCCTCGTCGTGTGGTACAATCGAATCTCGAACATCGAACATGCCGTCGTGCATTTGTATATATATATATATTTATATATATATATATATATATATATGGTTTAGTTTTGAAAAAAAATGCTGGTCCGTCTCGGCACTTGGCGTTCACGGTTCAAGTTGGCACTCTTGGTATTTTTGTTTTTAAAAAGACCGATAAAACACAACATAAAAAGTTAAAAAACAAGCCCCTCTTACTCTTGGGTCCCTAGGATAGTAGAACCTGGGTAGTGAATACAAAATACAACATTGAATAAATACATACTACTATTTAGTTTTATTTAGTACTAATAGTGAGAGTAGAGTGTTGCGGACTTGCGGTCAAGAACCGATCTAAATTGAACAATTATGGTATTTATATTCTTTTTATAATTTTGTAATAGGAGCTGTAAACATCAAATATTGGACGTATTAACCCGGGAATTTTTACTATAGACTGGTTGACCTTAAAACTATTTCATTGGCAGCTAGATAACTCAAATTCTTAGTATTGACGGGTAATAAACGTATGTTTAATCTCATCCCGATTGGACTATTGGTCCAAAAGTTATGAAAGATTCGAGTAGGTACCAGAACTGGGACAACCTAGGCGCACGTAGGGATTTTTTAAGTCCATCCATACCCAACAGACTTTTTTTGGCATTATAGCATACTACTTCAATGGTCTATGGTGGGTTATATATACGCTTATAGCGAGTCTGGATGTGTATATCGGTTACATCACATTCTCACTGGTATAAAAGGTACTGGTTAGAATATGAGGTAACCGAAATACACATTCAAACTCGCCATACGCGCACATGTAATCCCCCATAGACCATTAAAGTAGTATGCTATAATGCCAGAAAGGTTTGTTGGGTATGGATGGACTTATATAATGTCTACGTGCGCCTAGATTGACCCAGTTCTGGTGCAAACTCGAATCTTCCATAACTTTTGAACCAAAAGTCCAATCGGGATGAGAATAAGCATACGTTTATTGCTCGTTAATAAGAATAATTTGATTCATCTATCTGCCAAATGAAATAGATCTTTAAATGTACCTCTGGGTCAACCTCTATAGTAAAAATCTCCGGGTTAATAAGTCCAATATTTGATTTTTACTGCTCCTATACTAAACATATTTAGCCTCCTAAAAAGTAAAAAACAAAACAATATAAGTATGAAAAAAACTGCTTGACTGACAATTCCAGAGGCCGTGAAAGAAATATAAAAATGTATAATTTAGAAGGCTATTAAAAATGGTTTTATTATTTTGCGTTCCGATGCCCGTCAAATGAGTTACGCATTTTTATAATCAGCTTCCATTGGCAAGTTTAAGCTGTGCACTGTGCAGTGTGGAATTATATGCACTGTTCACACTTCACTCTCGACAAAGAGAAAGAGAGTCTATGTACTACACTATAGAGTCTACATTCTACTGTCTACTCTAGAGTCTAGAAAGACTCTCTAGCTAGTTGTAGAGAGAGACTCTAGAGACTCTACTAGCAGAGTAGTGAGAATCACTATGGAAAGCCAAAGAATAGGTACACATTCTGACCAGAGGGGCACAATCAGTTATATGTAGAGTGCTGCCGATTTTTACTGTTCTGTTATGTAAAATTCCCGGTCGCGTCACGTTAGAAGAGTTCATGCTGTCCGTCGTCCGAGCTGCTAAAACAGTATAAAAGGGTGTACACGCGATTTCCCGCGACTATTGTGAGTAAACAAAATCCATGCAGCTTATTAAACAACACTGTCAATAAATATGCAAAGAGTCGTATATACCGTGGCGCTTCTAACGACAACTTGTATCATGGGGCAAAGTGATATGACACCCGAAGAAAGTAGTGAGGCATCGAACGAGGCATGGTATATTCCTAACAACGTCAAGGATCCCAGCGAGCTTACGGATCCAAGCCAATTGACCGGTGTCTATACAATTTCATACTATGCCGACGAGGAGTGCGCGTAAGTATGCCTTGTTGCAGAGTCTGCGTCAAATATCGTTCTGATGATGCATTGATTTTTGAACCTTTTGCACTATTATAAAATCAATTAATAAGAGGGACC
>LUCW03002232.1:17500-27500 GCA_001586965.3 Sphaeroforma sirkka | reverse complement strand
ATGAAGTAGGGAAATCTGTATACTAAGCGCTAACACCTACATTTCATATTTGTGTATGTATATACGGGTATAAACATACATATGCGGATGAGTAAACGCAGTGCTTCTACTATTTATACACCTCAAACTTCATAGGCTTGAGGTTACATGTAAATGGTGGGATTCTGCAAGCTAAAAGCAATTCTTCATTCTTAAACTATTTTTCCATATATAAATATATCACAACAATTTATACCTATACTAGTTTTCCGTATATAAATATACATATTCATACACAACACAGGTGAGTATACGAAGTGCAGCCCCCCAACCCCCGCCCATAGACGGTGAACGCAGACGGTCGTATATGTGCACTTTCGAAGGTCCGAACGAGACCACGACCCTCACAGAGATCTCGGCCACGTTTGCGAACCTCAACTGTAATATAGACGACCTCGAGAGCGACGTGGTACACGCACCTTTCGCGGGTTATAAGGTGTTGAAAGCAAGGGCGTACATATCCTTCTCGGAGGAACACACGGCTAGTGTGAAAAGTGGACTGTACGGACTGATGGACACGCATACGATGCATGTGAGCCTGAAGGATGTTACTGATAGTGTCAGCGATACCTTGGAGCTCACGCATAGTTTGTCGTAGGGGTTCTTATACACACATACACATAGATACTCTAGGGGTGTTTTTAGCGCAGCTTATGTAAATACATGTATTTACATTAAAATGTTGCAGAAGTCTTGATAGTTGTCTATTTCAGGTGCTTATGCTTAGATATACTCTGGTTTTGTGTCCTACTATTGTAGTGCTTTCATGTCTGTAGAAGCTGTTGGATTGAATGCTCGTACAGATAACTGTTTTGTCGTACGAGTGGTTTGTTCTCCCGCACTCCTTACTTGTGTTGTGCTCCACAGCTGCAAATATGATTCTGTACACATAGTGTTTTATCAGTTGTGAAAGCCTTTTCTAAAACTGGTACACTAGTGCGTACCAAGACATCTCACCAGTCCCTTCCAATAAGGTTGTGTTTTCAATCAGACATCAGTTAGGTTATAACTGTAAGTAGTTTTGGATGCCAATAAAACATTCAGTAATTTTGGATGTCAATATAACATTCAGCGATTTTGGATGTCAATAAAGCATTCATTGATAGTATTTCGATGTCAGATGTATGATTCGGATGGAATGTCCTTTATTGAAGTCTCAAAATATGGTCTACAAAACCTCAAAAAGTAAAAAAGGGAATACATTTGTGGCTTCCATTCAGTTGTTTATATATATATATATATATATATATATATATATATATATATATATATATATATATATATATATATATATATATATATATATATATATATATATATATATATATATATATATATATGTATATAAATATGTATATATATTTATATACATACATATACATATACACAAACACACACACACACATATATATGTATATATATATATATATATATATGTATATATATATATATATACATATATATAGTATATGTATACATGTATATATATATATATATATATAAACCATCGAACCTTAGTATTTCGAATGATTCCATTCTATTTCACAGTGTTTTATTCCCCGTGTTCCTTATTGTAGGCTACACAGTCTGCATACTTAACACCTGTACCCCCAAATATATCGAGCGCACTTCCAAATGTCAGGTCTACTTTGCCACGCGACAGCTTGTGTACCAGGTGCAAGTCATCGAGTGTTCTACCCCCTCCCGCATACGTACAGGGGAGGTCCGTCCACTTTCCTAATCTCTCGACTAATTCCTCATCAATTCCTTTACATAGCCCTGAGCATAGGATGTTTGAAAACAGTTCGAATTAGAATACATATTCTATATATATATATATATATATATACCACACACACACACACACACACACACACACACACACACATACACATATATATATATATATATATATATATGCATATATATATTTATATATATATATATATATATATATATATATATATATATATATATATATATATATATATATATATATATATATATATATAGATCCAAATATGATCACGGCTACAAAAACCTCGCACATAGGTTTATATCCATAAACGAATTACTATATATATATATATATATATATATATATATATATATATGTATGTATGTATATACATGCATGCATGCATGCATAGATACAAAGACGCATAGATAAATGCCTATTTATCTCAGAAACAAAAAGTCGAAGTACATATTCTTCCAAGAACTTGTACTTCAACTCACAAGTTCCTGACTCTTGCATGTATTTCACTTAAATATGCACATAAAGTAATGGAAAATGTTCCCTTGCATACATACAAAAACGAATGGGGTTCCGCTAAACCCCAACAGACTCAATCATGAATATATAAATTGTGCATAGATGCTTAGTGCCAATACAACAGATGCAGGAATAGCACAGTATCAGCACTGGCTCTTCCCAGTTAGACAGGAACTCATTCCTATCCAATATACATACAACCACACCTTCAACGTCGGCCGCGTGGATAAGAAACTCACAGCAATATTCCGATAGTGTCCGCAAAGTCTCGGCATTCAGTTCCATCGATGTGATTGTCTGCCATTTGTTGGTGGCCACAAACCACTGGTTACCCCTCCTGCGGCAGCTACAGATGGTGGCAAGTATTGGGTGCACAAATGAGGTCTGAATGGGGTGTCGTGGGGGGGGTCTATTCTATTCAATATGTACTTTTGCGCACAAGAGCTCTGACTGGAATTGGTCCAGTAGAAATATTTTGCAGTCTACTTCATCCGGGCACGTATTCGCGTTATTGGTAGAGATTTGAACCATGTCGTTTAAGTTAGTGCTTATAGTACCTATACGATTGTATACAGTGATGGGAACAATTTAAGTATGTATCGAAATGCTTGCGTTATTGGGACAGATTCGAACCATGTCGTATAAGTTAGTGCCTATAGTGCCTATACGGTTGTATTCAGTCATGGGAACACGTTCAAGTATGCATCGATATACTTGCGTTATTGGGACAGATTTGAACAATGTCGTTTAAGTTAGTTTCTATAGTGCCTATACGGTTGTATACGGTGATGGAAACACGTTCAAGTATGTATCGATATACTTGCGTTATTAAGACAGATTTGAACAATGTCATTTAATTTAGTTTCTATATTGCCTATACAGTTGTATACGGTGGTGGGAACACGTGCTAGTAAGCATGTTTTAGACTGTTAAATTCATGAAGAAAAAAAGAAAGACAATTTGTGTCACGGTGTGTGTGTATACAGGGTATCCTCTGGTTTCGGCCAACATGACTATTGGCACTTAATTAAACCTTGAAGAAACCCAAAGCCACACTATACGCACCTCAAATCCAACACTAAACGGTCCGTGCCAATTAACTTTGATATCTCCTGCAGCCGGCTCATGCTGAACTCGCCGTCCGGGAAGAGCCAACTGGTGATTATCAGCTGCAAGTGAGCGATAGAGTTCAAAGAAAGTGAAGGGCGCTTTTAGCCGTAGGTTTCCAGACTCGACGTCGACAGGTGTGAAGGGATTGCTCGATTAATATGCGCAAATATCGGATGGAGCCTAACACGTGTCATGCATTTTGGCAGATAAAACTGTTCGGTACCAGCATTGAGTCGTTCCTGCGCCGTGAGATACACTATGAACAGAAACGAACAGTTTGCCCTACTACCTCAGTAGGCGCAGAGATTGAATGGCTACGCTCTTCAACATAAATACTGGCTCTGCATCGAGCCTCTTCTGTACTTTGCGATACAGTATAAACAGAAATAAGCGGCTTGCGCCACTATCTTAATAGACACAGGGATCAAATGGCTATGCATATCTCCACACAAAAGACTGGCACGCATACCTTCTCGGCGCCAGCGTCCAGCCATTTTTGTGCGTTTTGTGCGTTGATCCCTCCACCCACTTGTAGGCCATTGGGCCAGGCCTGTATCGAGAAGTAGAGGTGAGAAGCATATAATTAGGGAGTCATATCGCAAAAAAAAGTAGTAAAGATGTCGTATAAGAATCTACAATCAGAATTATTCGACATCTTGTATCGAGAATTAGGGGTGAAAGGCAAATAATTAGAACTTCATATCGCAAGAAATATAAGTAAAGATGTCATATAAGAAACTAGAAGTGGAATTATTCGACATTGGGTTATAAACTTGAAGATCTGTGTGGCAAAGTATGGGATGGGCTGCACAGTGCCGGGAAAGCACGTGATTTGTGAGTGCGGCGGAGGACATAATCGGATGATCACAAGTAGCGCTATGAATACACACGTGTTATTATCCGGCCCTTCTCTTGCATACCATCCAAGAAACAGTTCCCGCCCCGATTTATACCCAAAGATTCCCCCCCTCCCAACTCTCAGCAAACAAGTTCTCTAATTACACCTACCCTCGTCTATATCACCGGATTACCGAGGTTTTGGGACAGACTCAAGATAGAAACCCCCTCAAGTTTCCCAACACTTAACATACACTTTGCTCGATTTATACCTACCTTCAGAGTTTCGCGTGCCGCATCTTCATTACCAGGCCCCAGCATAATAACATGGGCACCGGTGAGAGCGTCCTCTTTGTACAGCGACGCGTAGTATGCAGGTCCCTCACTACGTTTATGAATGTAAGATATATACGGCATGATTATGCTATGATTTACAAATTGTCTTTAACATCACAGTAGCTAATTAGACTGACACAGCTATATAGTCTTTCGAGACTGTAATTCACATATCATATGTAACATCACAGTAGCTAATTAGACTGCTATAGCTATAGAGTCTTTTGAGACTGTAATTTAAATATCATATGTAAGTTCACAGTCGTTAATTAGGCTGCAATAGCTATATTGACATCGTCCACCATGCTCAACGACGCGTTGTGTACATGCACCTCAATTTGGTGTGTGCAAAATCAATATATCTGTTCAACGTAGAGCATGTACAAGTTGTCCCAAGAGTTCTGTGAACTATACTAACTCTACGACAGGCGTGTCGACTCTTTTCTGAAAAGCGTTGAAATCATCCGCTTTGTACAGAGCGACAATAAATATGCTGGCATTCTACTATCGGGGGTGTGCCGTTGTAAGCAAGGGAGGTAGAATAAGAGCACACATGCACCAACACCTTAAGATCTAGCAAGTCTGAAACAAAATTGTGTATACAGGGGAAAATGTAGATCGGAAAGCTGCCGAGAGACTATCTGTATTGCTTTAACATCGCGTGATAGGCAAGCCCCTCACCATCATGCCATGTTATCCCAAAGCGTAACAACATACATATATAGCAAACCTAGTTTAAATATTACATCATGCGTGTTGGCAGATACGAACGCATGCTTAGGCTTAGGACACTAAACTGTCGATGGGCGTACCTTGCGACGAAGTTAGTGGCTAGAGTGTTGTCATTGGTTGTTAAAGTGCCGCCCACGATCTGCTTAGGGAGTGTCGGGAATGGGTTGTTAACACAAAAACGCTATCAGAAAGACTTATCATTTGTACACGTGAATGTGCACATCCAGCTCAGTATGACAAACGAATGGATGGATGTGTTTGTTCATCTAACATATAGTTGTGAAGAATTGACAAATCGGATGGTACATAGTTTCAAGCACATTGTCTGGCTCATATTCCCTACCGGGTGAAAACAAACCAGAAGTAAATTTATAAGAAAGTAGTGCATGCCACCTATACTTTAGTACCGACAACGGGTTTGCATTTGACTGCAATGGAAGTTAAACACCCTGAGCATAAATAGAAAAAACGATTTGTATTTGCCTGACACGTCTCGGTGTAGCGATACAGTCACCGAAAACTTGTGTGTAATTGAATTACGTAAAAAAGTGCAGAAAGCAGTAAACTAGCAAATGTAAGGGTATTTGTATATGCAGACGTGTGCATGTAAAGAGGTAAATAGGATATTGGAATATAGAGTTAAGTTCATAGAAAAACAAGTATGCAGAAACTTTCGATACGTTATTCGAATTCTCACAAAGATATCAGAATGGTCATTCTGATCATGATAGAGGCGATTCCAGGCACAAAAATGAATTCACCACTGTCCATACGTATAAAAGTATATTTTGTATGCTCCAATTTACAAATGAAAATATGTGTGTACGAACACTGAAGTACATAAAACTATATATATATATATATATATATATATATATATATATATATATGAATTTATATATACATATATTTATATATATATATATATATATATATATATATATATATTTACATATGAATTCAAATATATATATATATATATATATATATATATTTATATATATATATATGGATGGATATATATATATATATATATATATATATATATATATATATATATATATATATATACATATATATATTATATATGTTTATACATATAACACAAGCATACATGCATACATATATATATATATTATATACATATACATACATACATACATATTATACATACATATATGCATGCATGCATACATACATATTACATATATATATAATATATGCATATATATATATATATATATATAAATATATATATATATATATACATATATATGTATATATGCATATATACATTATATTGATATGAAAATGATCAATACTGTCGAGATATATCTACTTCCAATAAGCAGTTCAAAGAATATTCCCGCTATCACAATTGGAATATACTCGATATAATCTCATTTTCAACATATCTGCGAAGCTATCTGTGTTTGTATAGGTAAACAACCCCATATTGTTGGATTGTATGCCAAGACAAGTCTGCCCTGATTCCAGTACAGTTTGCAAATGTTAACAACTTATCTCTCAGTGACACTCTCGCAGACACACTGATCAATATTTTATTGTGAACAATACGAACATCGTGCATAATATTCTAGTCATATTCGCACAACTTCACATGAATATACAATATACAGATACGGAAGAATCTTCCTGCGCACCTGTTTAACTTGTCCCCCATGAAGATCGATACAAGGTCTGAATAACGACCACTTATTTGCGACTGCGGTCATCTTGTGCTTCCTGGCTTGTGCTTCCTGGAAGTAGCTTATGTTTTACAAAGTCTATATCCGCCCACAGTATAAATAGTGTTCGCATGCATGAATTGTCGTGTCATACATAGTATTGTCAATTTATAAAGTTTTACACCCATGCAATAAACGTTGAACGTAAACGCAAATTGATTGTAGTGTAAAAACAAAAAACAAAACGTAAAAGGAAACTACTCACTCTTGAGAATTTATTTACAGTTTTACCACCCCTGAAAAAACAGAAAAAGGCAAAAAGATATTTTCTCTTTTGGGTATGGCTGTATGGCTGATATCATGATACAGCCACACATCACCGTAAAATCTGATCTGGATGCCGTCAACGCTGATGTGCCCGTTTGTGTTGCAAAGGCCACTGATGCCGAAGCTGTTGCATGTAATACCGAGTAGGCTGCCAAAGCTACGATCACTTTCCTCGCTGCCGGACCCATCGTAGATGGACATATTTCCATCCTCTTGTCAAGCGTGCCATTGCAGATAACCCTAAAAGGTGAGTGTAGAGGGTACATAGCTAATAACCTCCACCAGTCGTCTACATATTGACCTAAGCATGATCGTTGTAGTCTTCAATGTGTTCTGTGGCGTATTAAGGTTCGATCACTGCGGTTTCAAGGTGACTCTCGACCACTACAACCTTTGTAACACTCACTGTTCCATGCTGGTGATGATCGATGCCGTCAATAAGGCAGCCACTGCCCAGGTCGCCATTGATACCACTGATGCTGATGTCTCCACCTGTTGCAACTGCTACTGACGCCGAGCTTGTCACGTGGATACAAGGCCTCGTGGTTAATGCCAAGATCATGCTGCTCTCAGTGGCTGCTTTTTGATAAGGTGTACTAAAGCCCGTGGGAGAAACTGAAAGGCTGTTCTACCACAGTCCAGTGAGTCCACAGTCCACACGCACACAGAAGACACGAACTGAGGCCTCACTCCTGAGAAGAGGGTCATCGAGTCATTGACTCTGCTGTTAAAATTGGTTTGGTTTTTTTTGCTTTTTTTTTAAACTCAATTATTTACATTTGAAGGAGTAAACAAACTTTTTGTTTTGGTTTGGTTTAAAAAAAAACACTTTCACCAAGCTCTAATACATGTTGCTTGTTGGAATGTACTCAATTTCTCTCACTCTCACTCTCATTGAGTCAACAATCAACACAACTCTTGAGATTTTGTGTTGATTGTTCATTGTTGAATGTTGGCAGTTGAAGAATGAAGACTGAAGTGCTGTGTTGAACTCCATTCTGTTGAAATCGAAGGTATGCTATATAATATATATAAATGTAGTATAGGAACTTTATTGTACCAAGTATATACGTATGGTATATTAATAAAAGGGTTAGTCGTATACTGCAGGCATACCTCAAAGTATGTTGCAGTGATGGTGCAATCTTATGCATGTCAGAGTGCCTAATATAGGTACAGTATACGTGACAAAATATATCTGGCTGTGATATGTTATGATGCACTCATCGTACTTAATTAAAAAAATGTAAATTCAAAGCATAGCGAAGCTTCTTTTATGTGCTATCATAAAGGCTGTGCGGCAGAAGCTACTGTACTGAGCTATGGGTGCTGGAATACAGGAACATTTGAAATAGTATCGCCGTATCGGCTACAAATGGCAGATAATTGTGATCACGTATTTTGGACTGTGTAAATAAACGAGAGCTTACCACCAGAGTTGGTGGGTTTTATTTAGCAACTCTTTTGTGTACTACGTACTTTTAACTATAAGCGCATTACACATAGATATTTGTACAAATCTTTTGACTTTCTTCATACACACTAATATATTTATTTTTGAGACCAATAGTAATTACAAAGAGTACAGTCTATTTACACTAGCCTTTTAATTCACAACCCAATGACTTGTGGCTCGGTGTGTATGTACTCATGATAACGATCATGCCTTTACAATTATTTCACTGAGATCATGAACATGCTGTAGCAACCAAAAATGCATCCAGACCATGCGGCTGCCTGTACTTAAACTAGTCTACTGATGTTTTTAGGATATGATTACTTGAGACCTCTACACATATCTTAAACTATGATCATTGATAGGCATTTCCCATAGTTACTCTCAATCGATAGTAAATCATACACCTCTAGATTGACAACGCGGTTTATAAAACTTGTAATGAAGTAACCGGCATTCTGTACCGTGTTGCTGACGGGAGATTTCAGACACTCATTATACGAATGAGAGATCAATAAATATTTTTAGTTATTCACTATGTGCGTCGACTATAACCTGGACGAGAAGTACAAAAACAAAATCCTGTACGAAAGCCACTTTGTTCAGATGAGTACACTTTGAACGCTAAAAGCCAGTGCCAGTGCATGTGGCAGTGTGCATGCGGATCAATCGTTGTCCAATAAAGGAGAGCTGCAGCTACGATTAAATCAAACGCAAGCGGTACGTAAATGATTTAAATATTATTAAATATGATTGTTTATTTTCGTCTATTATCAGCTTGCTCTTCGCAATGTTACTTGTACCTCATCGAAATGTTCGAAAACAGGCTGGAATCGAAATGTGGGATACTCTTCGTACTTGTTTTGCATGATTCTATTGCGCGCTTGAGCGCAGAAACGGTTTCCCTTTGCGACTAAAGAATCAGACACTGTTTCTAATAAAATTATCGAATATGATCCGTACAGTACATATAAATGCCAGTAAAGAATTCGTCCGGAATCACCCAGATGCCCCATACTATCTGACAACAGTACCTGAGTGGCCCTCCTACTTACTATGCAATTCTACAAGAACATGGAGGTCGACAACCACACAAATTTTTCATAAGGTCATGACATTGGGTCAACAGCTGTATGCGCTCTCATTGTAGGACGTAGATGCGACAACTTTAAAAAGCATATGTGGTGTATCATGTGTACA